>AWOL01S0133131.1:0-45814 GCA_000715115.1 Nicotiana otophora
TACTGAATTTTAATATCAGCACTTGTATATCAATGTTATTACTCCCTTAGTTTTCTTTGACTAAAAGGACACAAATAAGCCTATTTCACGGCTTTTCCCTCATAAAGAATGATACAATACTATAATTAAAGAATGTCGAGCAACAAGCTGAAAGATATTAAGAATGTTTATGCATAAATCATAAATGTAATCTAATTAAAGAATCCAGAGCTGTCAACTCTGAACTATATATGAGGAAATCTATAAGAAATAATTTTCATTATATTAAAGGGGAAAAGTGTTAGTGGAAAATGAGGTGCCCCATGTACAATGGTATGGTATACGTAGCAGCTAAAACCTATTGGGATGTATTATCCTACTAGTATAGTGGACCTATCACTTGTAATCACAATGAATAGCGGAGCGACAAATCTGAGTGGAATTGTGTTTAATTGATAGGACATAACTAAATGCGGGACCTTCATCTCCAAGATTTCTTAATTACAGTCAACTTATTTAAAAATTTAGAGTCTATCCAAAACTATCTCTTTATTTGCGTAAGATAAAGATAAAATCAGTATACACATTATCCCTTTGAGATGAAAAAGCACTGAATATATTTTGTTGTTATTGTTTTTATGTATATTTACTAATATTGTCTCTCTTTACTTTGCATCTTTCTTCTGGATTTCATGGTGTTGCTATTTATCCTATGAGTGTTGTTGTGATACTAATATTGTCTCCCTTTTTGTCCTTTTGTCTTTTTTTTTTNTTGAGCCGAGGGTCTTTCGGAAACAGCCTTTCTACTCCTTCGGGGTAGGGGTAAGATCTGCGTACACACTACCCTCCCCAGACCCCATTAATGGAATTCTACTGGGTTGTTGTTGTTGTTGTTTTTACGTAAAAACTTGTTGACTAGTAGGCTATGTTATATCCCCATCCATCAGTCTTGATATATCCGTATTTTATATAAATTCTTCAATAAAGGAGATGCATTTGAGAAGAATGAGACATAAGAGATCGTTGATTTACGTTTTACAGGAGAGATGAAACAACGTCCAAACTACAATAATGCAACAGCAACTCCTCGTTCAAACATACAATCTCAAGTTCATAGTCAACTACTTCTACAGCAACATTCCGTTTTTGATAATTAATTCTCACTAATCACGTCCTACACGGATCATCGAAATGCTCGAGGGACTTCCGCCCAGGGCAAGGCACTTGATAGGTCGACACTCTTGACTATGGAGAAGAAAATCGCAAAGCTGTCAGTAGAGTTTGAAGAGTCAAAGGCTAAAGAAGAAAAGAGAGATAAACAATTTGATAGCCTTCAAGGTTAGCTAGAAAAGAGAGACCAACAATTTAATGTCCTTCAAGGTCAGCTGGCTAATCTTTTTGCTAGTCGTGCTTTCTCGATTCCCTGGTCTCGTGAGTCTTCCCCAGATGCTAATCCTTCTCGTCGTGATCCTTCGAACCATGGTGATGATGAATCTTCTTGATATTTTATACTTCAATACCACACAAGAGGGGGGCTGATTTGTATGGTGCCTGATTTTCGCGTGCACTGGATTATCGAAGGACCTGGTTCTTTTATGTATTTCTTACACTACAATTGCAGAATAAATAATGCAGAAAGTAAAGAACATAAGGATTTTTACGTGAAAAACACCCGGCTCAAAAGGTGAAAAAACCACGACCTACTATTTAGTAGGATTTTCCCCAACACTTCACTAAATCAATGAGCCAAAACAGTATTTACAAAACTTTTTGTAAACCTAAGGATTAATTCTAATCCCGTTGTGGCAACCAACCTTTAACTGTTGTGACAACTTCAAGTTAACTCTAACTTGAATACTCAAAGTAGCTATTGCAATTGCCTCTAGATAAAGCTTAAAGGTACAAATTGAAAACCACCTACTATAATTGAACTAGAATAAGAGACAGACACTTGGAACTGGTTCTTCTATCTGGTTCATGTAGCTTCAAGTTCACACAAGAATTGTTTGCAAAATGCCTTGCTATTTTGCTCTCAACTCACGTTTAACTTCTGCTTTTGTGCGTGACCGTAGAATGAGAACATCATGCAATATATAGAGTTAGTAGAATGAGAAATAACTAGAGTTCTAATGCTACTCTTCCTTGGTGGAAGAGTTCTAGTTATCCTCAACTTCTAACTCCTCCCTTATCTTGGATAGTGTTCTCTTTGAGTAAGGAGTCCTTCTCCTTATTAATTATGCAACCTTTTCGATCAGGAGATATCAGATATAACAAGTTAAGTTTATCTCTTTCGCGTGCATTCCTCAAGCTCGAATCTGCCCGTGTCCGTGTACACATGGGATGGACCTAGTTCATGCCTGAGCTTCCTTTGCCAATCTTCAAAATATAATTTCACTTGGGCCGACACTTCTAGTAGTGGAGATGAAGATGATGCAGTACAAAATTCTCATTGAATGATGTTTGTATTATATTTGAATTTTTAATTTGTGAAAAGTTTAGTTATTGAAATTTTTAAAACTCTATAAATGTTACTCATATAGTTTTGATAGTTTTTATAATTGTTATTAATGTTGTTATTGTTATTTAAATTGTTATTGGTTGAATGACAACAATGCAATGCTGCCATTTTAGGTTGTTATTGATTGTTTGGTAGGTGGTGTAACTGTAAAATAACAATATTCTGCCAAATGTTTACCCAGAAAACCGACCGCATACCGACCGAAGTCGGTCGAAAATGTTAAAATTAAATTCCCAGGAATATAACATTACCGACCGATTTCGGTCAGTATCAGCAATGAATAATTTAAAGGATTTAAAATTACCAACCGAAATCGGTCGAAATTTGTGTTTTTAAATTTAATACATTTTAATAATACCGATCGGCTTCGATCGGAAAGATACAATTTTTTAAAAAAATTAAAAACTAAAATATCGACCGATATCGGTCACTAATGTGAAAAATAATTAATTGTTTTCCAGAATACCTACCGATTTCGATTGGTATATTTAGTTTTCTAATAACTTGTGTAAGATAATTTGGACAAAGTTTGGTTGAATTTACCGACCGCCGTCGGAATTTTGACCGACTTCGGTCGCTAGACATTAGCGACCACTTTTTTTTCGACGAATTAAAGTCAGTCGAAAATCGATAGATTTTTCTTGGATTCTGACTGATTTCGATCGGTATTCCTGGACGCTTTTTGTAAGTTTCCTAGCGGTGGAAGTTGAAATTTCACCTAGCTTGTTGCTTTTTGAGACAAATATGTGGCTCTCAGCTCTTTCAAAACTTGACCCTATATTCCTGGATGTTGTAATAAAAATTCTTATGACAAAAAATGGTTAACATTATCCCGTAATAAGAACAAAAACTAGTCCAATTATTCCTGGATGTTGTTATAAAAATTCTTATGACAAAAATGGTTAACATTATCCCGTAATAAGACCAAAAACTAGTCCAATTATTCGGTGGGGGGCGTAAATTCTTTATCTTGCTCCTTTTATGCATTTTCATATTTAAAAAAGAAATATTGTGCTTATAGTGGAAGACACCTTTCTTGTTTTCTGCCATTATGTAAATTCTTTATTTACTTTTTTCTAGTATGTATTCTCAGTCTACAAACGAGTATATTATTGTGCACATCGGAAGACACCTTTCTTGATTTCTGCTAATAGTTTTAGTCACCAAATCGATTCTACTGCTTCTTTTTAAGTCTTATTACGAACTACTTCATTCTTGATCTAAAGCACTATAAGATCATACGAAATCTGCAAAACAGAGATTGGGAAAAACAGTAATATTCAAAGCTCCAGAGTTGATCCAACCAAGGGGGAAAAGCACTTTATGATGATACTTATACTCAATTTTTTTGTGGGTTTCTTTTCTATTTAGTCATAGATAATACATAAACAAAGATGAAAAAGGAAAGAAAAAATAACACTTAAAAGACCCCATCAGTATGACTATGTAAGACTGATACACAGTGAACAAGAGTTGATTCTTGAAACAATGTCTTCTTCACAGCCACCACATGAACTCTTCACTCCGTTGATTCACTTCTACCTATACTATACCGAGCCAAACCTATCTTTCAAGGGCATATATATGAACTCAGAATTTAAACTTAATCGGTTTAACTTTTCAAATTCTTAGCACTGAACTTATTATACAATTAAAGTTATAGATTAATGAAAAAAGTATACTTTCATGGGTATGTTTTGTAGCACCTTGGACCACGTCAACATTGTTAGAAATTGATTTAGCTGCATTGGATTGTGTCAACACACCATAAAAATAGCAAAAAGTATCAGTTATAGGGACAAGTGATTCCATAGAAAAATTGATGGATATATGTATCTTAATATTTCCACAAAATTAGGTGAAGGAGACTAGTTGTGTCTTTAGAAAAATTGATGGGTGTATCGGTGCCCATCATAATTTTGTTAGAGATATAATAGATATATCCTAGATGTTTGATGATTTAACATATTTTTATGAAAGTTATTTGATATAAAAAAATATATATGGTATCTAATATTCTTTTATCATAGTTATTATTAATTGTTTGATTAACTTGATAATGTCCTTGATTAAATTTTGAGATTTGTCATCATGACGAAGATCATGATAATAAGAGTAAAGTTTCTTATAATTTAATCTAAATTTGTTCTTGATCGTATGATTATTAATTTGGATATTAATAATTCGGTTAGATTAATATTTATGTGATCGTCTTTATGAGATAAAGATTAGTTGATCTCATTAACTAAATCATATAGATAGATGATGCATATAGATGTATGATTATTGAGTCGACTCATTGGATAACTCCTAATGGTTAGAATTACCATAAATTGTCAATATGATGTTCTCTTGAAGAATGTGACGTAAGAATTTTCTTTGACCTGAGATCGTCATAGTAAATGACAAGTTATTTATTGTGCTTTGATACTAGACACTTATGGCCTAGGGATATAGTTGAAAGGATATTAAGTACGATTAAATACTTGTAGAATTAGTGATTGATTAAGATGAAATCTATCAATTCTTGGTAATGAGTTTAAGCTCGATGTTGTCATAAATTATAAACGACTAAACTAAGACCTTGGTCAGGGCAATTAAATAAAAGAAGAAAAGAGTTTCTTAGGGGAAAAAACATAACTGTCCAAAATTTTAGAAAACCTTATAAAATCTTAGCAGCATTAATCAATTTACAAACGTAGCAGTAAACATTTTACATTCCATAATAGAATCCCAACTGGACCCAATTAAATCTCAACCGAGATTCTCTCTTCAACCGAGATTCTCTCCATAAATATATCAATCCCAAAGATTTCTTATTACCATAAAGTACTATTAAATATATTATTCCTTATTTTTCACCTAAAATTATAGTTATTCCATTATACACAATATTACAAATAATATGTAATTGTGTATAAACGTATATATACATAGTATAATGATGATATTTAATATTATTGTAAATAATAATGGTATTCTAGTATATTAATATTATATTTTATCCTATATTTCAGATTGCATGTGTATTAATTTTAGTAAATAGTGGATAATTAAATATATACATGGAATACATATATACTCCTATAAAGTGTTATAGTAGTTTATAATTATGTGTAAATATACATATACACGGTATAATGATGAATAATGCATAAATTAACAATGATATTATATTTAAATATACATATACACGGTATATTATGGATATACAATGTATATAATATATTAAGTGTATTATATAAGTGAAAATGCAGAAAATTCGATCAATTAATAGTAAATCAATCTTCACAATTTACAATTGTAAAGTATAAAAGAGAATCTCAATCTAGGAATAGAAGAAAAACAACAAAAAAATGGATCTCGGCCAAAAAAATATTTAAAAAGAATTGAATAAATATTGGCATCACCATTGTTGGCATGTTAAAAAGTTCTTTACTTCAGGTAGAAACTTCACACAAAGAGGTGGCCAACTTATTGGTTGATTAATTTGGCGTTATAGGGAGGTGCTTTTGTGAAGGTGAATGACTGGTGCAGAGGCAATGGAAGAGTAGAGGAGAAGAGTTGGGCTTTGGACGGTTGTAGGTTGAGGGGGCCGAGAAAGGGGGATTTAATCCTAAATTACTGGGATTTTAACTTATTAATTAATGGGATATTAGATACAAGCATTTATTGAGATATGCTATGAATGTAATTTAAACTGCTAGTCCTAAAATAATTTGAAAGGCATGTTGTTTATGGTAATAGTTTCTTAAATAAGACCTATCATGTAAAAAACTCTCGATTATTATATTTGACATGAGCACATAGTTGGTCGCCTATTAGAATTTGACAGTTGAACCATATCCTAGGGTGACCCAGAGCTATAAGGACAGAAGAAATTACTATATTATTCTTCTACTAGTTCTTGAGAGTAAATTGTATACTTCATTCTATCTGGTCGTTAAAGAATGTTGCAAGACGCCATCTTTGATTAGTATATTTATGTGATCAATTTACTACCGGCTTAGTTTTGAACCTATGAGGTCGCACACTAACGAGTGTTATGATCTTTGCTAAAGGATTAATTACTTTATTATTTAATAATTAAATTAAAAAATTTAATTAGTCAAATAAATTTAGTTATTAGTTCAAATGAAATATTATTATATTTATTGCTAGAACAAATGATATAATTAATATTGTGAACAATTTAAAGTTTTATAATTGGAATAAAAATCAAATTATTTCTAGGTTAAGTGTTTATATATATGTGTGTGTATATATATATATATATATATATAAAATTAAAATTTATTTATATAAGAGGTGAATATAAAATATAATATTAATAAAAGGCTTGTTGGTGATTCCAATTTTGAATTGGATTAAATCACGTGTAAAGTTCACAAAAGAACTTGTCGGCAATTTCATCCCATTTGGAACGGGATTAACAGCTTGTTTGGACGGTTGTTATGTGTCGTTTCGTAATATATCGTATAATATTGTATTGTACTGTATCGTTTTCATGTATACAATGTTTGAATAGATTGTATTATTTGACGTCGTTTCTTAATGTCATTCACCAACAATATGAAGAATAAAGTTGCAATATTATAAAGAAAAAGTAAGGTACGAGGTAGTATTATTATATAAAAAGATAGGGTAAAGGATAAATAAGATTATTTAATAATAGAAAAGGGCAAGATGAGAGAAAAAAATACGGAAACAACGCGACCACACCAAATCGGTCGCTCCATAAAGTGATACTTTTCGTCGTTACGTAACGACGGATTTAAACGATACGATGCACTAAAATTTAAGTAACAATCAAAACAAACATTGTATTTAAAGTAACAATACGATACAATACAACAAGTAGCAAATATCAAAACAAGCTGTAATATTTGATTAATATAAAAGTTTTCAAGCAACTAATTCCAACTTTGAGTTGGAAAGATCTGACCGCCCCATTTGAATGGGATTCGAAATTTTACTCCAAGTAAATTATTACCTCAGCCGAAAAAGAAAAGGGTTTATAAGTGATACTATATAAAGGTTGATGGAGAAAATTTGCCATAGTAAATCTTGAAAAAAAAAATCACTTTGTGAAAGTAAGAGTGCAATACAAAGTTAAGAGAAAAAATACAATTACAAGAAAAAGTGTTTCTTGTTCTTTTACCTTTGAGTTGAGATTTTTGAGAAAAATTTCAACACAATATTTTTTGTTCAATTTGTTCGCCGGTTTCATTGATCAAATAGTTGATAGCAAGGGTCGGTCTCGGTGTGGATACACATAGAGTTTTCGCACTATGGAAGAATTTTGAAACGAGACTTTTTTTACCAGGTACGTCTTAGATCCGATGTTTGACATATAAATAAATTTTAAACATGAAAGATCTTTCTAGGATTATTATTATCTTCCGCTGCATGTTACGGACATCTATATGCAATCCTTCAGTGGTATCAGAGCCGTAGTTTATTGTGTCTAAAATTTATTTATGAAATATTTTAAGATATATTTGAAGAGTTCAAACCATAATACTCGTGTCTTATGAAATAGTCAAATTGTTTGAATGCATATGGATTGATATTATATTATTGTGAATAAAAATATGTATACATATATGTTAAACTATTGAGATAGTTCGTAACTTAAATGTGAAATTTTGTATTAGATACGACGGTAATTTATAATAGGTTATTGGATTATACTGTTATTTTAATTATTATTAGTTTATGAGATGTTAATTAATAATAATATTCTGGCATGAATTATTTTTATGTAATATAAAATATAAACATGTTAGAAGAATGTTGAATTTTGTTTTTATGTCACTTGCTCGTTCGTTACATAATTTTGAATTAGAAAATTACACATGATGTAAATTAATTTAGGATTAAGCATGTAGACAACTCGAACTAAATTTACATGCTATAAAAGATTTGATCTTTATGTTATTAAAAGTTATTTTAGTAACAATTCTCTCTTACTAAGATTTGAGTTCTTAAATAATAAAATATAAGATATTTTATTGCAAATCTATCTATCAAAATAAATAATTTTATTTATTTCTTGTTTATAAGGAGCGGCCTGACAACCAGGAGACTTATAGTTCGAGAATATGTTAAAATTATTTATTGCATTAGATGCATGGATTGGAAGAATTATTTAATTTTACACTAGACACGTGGACTTCCCGGGGAGTATAAAATTGAATAAGTTCTTTGCTATCATGATGGTTGAATTCTACTATGCCAATAGGATCGACCTGACAACCAGGGGACTATTTGACATAGAGCTATTTAAGGAAATTGTATGAGGATACAATTGGTAAGAGTACCTACCTTTAAAATATATGTGAGAAATGACTTAATGTAATGACCCGACCGGTTGTTTTACTTTCTAGATCCCCATTCTCCTAAGTAAGACTCTCCGTATGTGCTTTTACTATTTTATGACTTGCGGGGATGGTTAGTTCGGGTTTGGAAGGATTCGGGTTGAAATCAGAACACTTAGTTCCTTAATAGTGACTTAAAATGGTTAAGTTTGACTTGAGTCAATGTTTTGAGTAAACGACCTCGGAACCGGGATCTGATAGTCCCAATAGGTTCGTATGATGATTTTGGACTTGGGCGTATGTTCGGATCGGGTTTCGGATGACCCGGGAGCGTTTTCAGCGCTTAATATTGAAAGTTGGCGCATTGAAGGTTTCAAAGTTCTTTAAGTTTGGTTTTAGAGTAGGTTTTGGTGTTATCGAGGTCCATTTCGGGTTACGAGCCTAGGAATAGTTCCGTATGGTGATTTAAGACTTGCACACAAAAATTAATGTCATTCCGAGTATAATAAGTATGATTCGACACGTTCGGAGCAAGTTGAAAACTTGAAGTTCATAATTTGATTCAATTTGATTTTGGGGTGCGATTCTTAGTTTTGATATTGTTTTACGTGTTTCGAGAGTTCGAGCAGGTCCGTATTATGGTTATGGATATGTTGGTGCATTTGGACGGGATCCCGGGTGACTCGGGTGAGTTTCGGACCGCCCGGAGCTAAGTCCCAAAAGTTTGGTTTGCTGGTTCTGGTTTCCTTCTTTGCGATCGCGAGGGCTATGTCACATTCGCGGAGAAGAAAATGTAAGGGGCTGAGATTTTCTCTACGTGTTCACGATCACTTGACCGCATTCGCGAAGGTCTGGGACGTGTGGCCTTCGCGTTCGTGTGAGGGGGCCCCGCATTCACATAGGGAGGAAGGCTTGGGGGTGTGAGATCGTTCCTCTTCGCGTTCGCAAGCTGGACACCGTGTGCTCGAGCTGGACCCCGCGTTCATGTAGCTCAGGCTTGTCAGCCTTTGCGTTCGCGTGTGAGTCCTCGTTTTCGCGATGACCCTTTTCCTAGGCCTGGGGAGCTTGCCTTTGCGATCGCGATGGCTTTTCCGCGATCGCCAAGAAGAAATGCCTGGGCAGTGTGTTTTAAAAATCGGGACCTAGGCTCATTTTCTTCATTTCACTCACTTGTTGGTCGAATTTATAGTTCTTTGAAGAGGGGTTTTTCACCTAGCACTTGTCGCGCCCCCTTTTTCTTCTTCGCGAAAGCTGGGTTTCGACGTGTGATAACTCTTTTAAATGAGATTAAAAGAGAAAAGTCGCCACCTAATGATTTTAAGGTGCGTTAGGGCAACCATTGTGCAAATAACTCTGTTTGGCTAGTCAACATCACCAAAGATCGAGTAAGGGCTCAAATTACCTCAAAGAGAAGGTGTTAGGCACTCTTCGAGGTCCCCAACTGTGGGTCCCGACTGAACTTAGAACTATGTGGATTATGTAATTAGACTAGGTGATCAAATAAACAAAGAGAATATAAAGGTCGAAGAAGTTCATTATAACACAATTGGTACAAATCTTTAAGGACTACAAGGTTACAACTACAATGTTCTATGTTAAACGACTAAATGTAGATATCAAGTATATAAAGAAAAAGGGGGTCCTAAGTTTTTTAGCCTAAAGGATCACCCCGTGCAACATAAATAATACTTCACAACTCCTCTTAGATATGAGTTGCTCATATTATTCAGCGGGCACATGCTATCATCTCCTGCTACCCGATTACTATGTTGAAGTTGTTTACCTAAAGCGTTCTAATTCAATTCTAAGTCGTGTCCTATGCGTGCACTACCCGTACCATGCATGTGGTCTAGGAGGATTTGGACCTACTATTTGGATGGTTCTAGACTTTACTTAGGTTGCTCAAAAATAATAAACCTAAGCGACATTCAAAACATGTAGGACTACACATAAAGACAGTAAATGGCTCAAGTTGGCCCCCACATGTAAGCAACATTTGCACGCAAACAGGTTCATATTATAGGTAGTGGACAAATTTCAGAATTAAGACGAATTAGAGTCATTAAGTCCTATAGCCATGGCTTCTATGTGATTTTGATTTCAAGCGTACATGTAGTGTAGTTGTTTTAGAACAACGAATTTACAGATTATAGATATTACAAATCCTATAGGCATGATCTCTAAATTGTTTGCCCAATGAGGTAATAAAACCGTTTGAAAGCTTAAAAATATCCGCGTTTGATTTTATTGGCATACTTTCTAGGCGAGTAACAGTACCCTATAGGCAGGATTTCTAGGAGTTGGCAATTGAAACTGTTTCTATAACACTTCATCCCTATAGGCATGTTTTCTAGGCGAGTAATGTGATAGCAATAACAATAGCTAATTAATCAACTAAGGTCCTATAGACATGGTATCTAGATGAGAATTGGCAGAGCAATAATATAACCCTATAGGCATGTTATCTAGTAAATACACTGTTGTAGACATGGGAGCAAGTAAAGCATTTAAACTCATGCTTCTAATAATAGACAAGGCGAGTGTATTATTCCCTATATGCATGGTTTCTATTAGTGTACAATACATGAAACCAAATAGCATATATGGCAAGTTGGACGAAATAGCAAGTAGATCACATGGACCCTATATGCACGTTATCTACCCTTTTATGCAAGCATTAGAATATACCCGTTTCACCAATTTCACTAGCACCCCAATTATTTGTTTACAAATTATTACAGGCCCAATTAATAAACATAAGTAAATACTATACACGAGAAAATTGCAGGCGCAAGGGCAGGCCCCAAAAAAACAAATTAAGAAGACCCAGCACTGCCTGGGCCTTCCACAAGCTCAACCTTCTACGCGAATTCAGCTCAAAGAACTGGAGGGTGTCAATTGTACAGCCCAAGTCCAGGTTTTGGAACCGTGTTAGAACCCAGATTGAGTCTCACTTACCAAACAATTGGGAGTTGACGATTTGACAAATACACATAGCAATTACTTAAAGAATTCTGGACCTACTAACAACAAATAAGTGACAGAATTTGAAAAATTGCATTTTGTATTTTAGAAGCAGACATAGCAGGATTGATTAAACAAAAGACATACAAGTTAAGAGGATCAATAAGGCTTAGATTCCTCATGGCAAGTTGATATAACAATAGTGACATTCCAGACTCGATCAATTAGCAGGAGATAGTATATTGAGCAGAAGAACATATTGGGAGAGTTATGGGAATCAGGTTTTCTGAGGTTATAAGATAAACATATCAGAGTGCACAATGTCAAACAAGTCCAGAATAGGTTACTAAACTACATGATTTCAAATGTCTATCTGGTACAAATAAAGTTCTAGCATGACAGTTCTAATAAGGTCACAAACAGCATGTCAACATACTAGTAGTATAGCTTGGTCAATAGCATGAAACTTAACATGGGGGGATAGATCATAGTACAAAAGGCTTTACAGAAACTTATGGCATGTGAAAGGCAGATTAGCTACACATTAACATGTCAGTTGACCATACATAAGAGAGAAAATATGACATTTACCCTAAAGTCTTAGATGATGCTAAATATTAGGATTACAGATAACAAGAAAATATGTTTAGGCTAGATCTTAAGACAATATGAGATCCATATAGTTGTGACCAGTTTGCAAAGAACAGTCGATTAAACACAAGACTGAGTAATTCATTCAAAGCAAAGGAATGGTTTCATAAGAGTTTTAGCATAACACCCAAAGCAAGGCATGAAAAGGATTCTATAACTAACAATAGGTAGTCAGTTTCATTAAAAGAACATCTACAATAGGCATGCATTGAAACTCAAAACTCAAACATGTTCAGATACAAAGAAAAACACAGAGGTGTGGAACTGATTCCAGAGGAAAACAAGGAAATTCAACATAGAAGTGCAGGATATAGTGAAGAACACATATTATCCTAATGCAAACTAAGAACAAACTGGAATCTATCACATGTACTAAAATGCATTCAACTATCAAAGAATACAGAATGACAGGGGAGTATCATAGCAATTAAGTATCAAGGATTCACCACTAACAAAGGAACTAAATCATGCTCACAGAATTTTAAACGTCCTTAATACCTAGAACACATAGAGATATACAGAAGGAAAAATACTGAACATTGCAAGAATTAAAGGCACTAACCAGTAGCAAAATTAGACGAGCAAAAGAATAAAGATTTTAGAATACTGGTAGCAAGAACCCCAAATCTCCGATGCTTTAGAGTTCATAAGAGCCTGGTAAGGGCCCCGAGCAGTGCTTGCACCAGAGGAGGTTGATAATATTATGNATGGTAGCAAGAAACCCAAATCTCCGATGCTTCAGAGTTCACAAGAACCTCGTAAGGGCCCCGAACAGTACTTGCACCGGAGGAGGTTGATAATATTATGGACTTAGCTTTCAGCCAGCCAAAAAGCCAAATGTTTCAGAGAAGATGAACGAGTGAGGAAAATATATTGAGTGTAATAGTCGTGAAAACTTTCTTTCGTCCCCCTAGAGGGGAATTGGGGAGGGGTTTATATAGTAGTAGAAATCAAGCAAACAAACAAGGAAATACTGTAAAATCAAACATAAATAATAACATGCAGAATCAATTTAATCGGATTAGGAGAAAAATTAGGTAAACCCTAGTTCATGACGGAGAACCAAAAATACTCAAAATTCTCACTGAATCGAACTCGTATAACCTTGCCATGATGCATATGGACGAAATATCGTCCAAATACCGAAGGGTGAAGCTGATCTCCTTTGATTTGGAGACTGATATTTGCCAAAAATGGGGCAAATACTAAGTAATACCGCATCTTGTAAGTAATACTGAGGTAACACATAAAAGGTAAGAAAATCATAGAAGGAATCCATGATTGAACCGGATTCGGAGAAGATTGAGAAAGGGCGGCTAGGGTTTCTGAAGGAGAGGGGAGAGCGTTTAGAGGCGGCAGACACCGATGAAATGGGTTAGGGTTTTTTGGGCGAGGAGATATAAAGAGATGGGTAGGTTAATTATGGGTCGTTGATCATTTGAGATCAACGGCCAAGATCAAAAGGGGAAGCGGGGCAAGTTATTTTAAAGGGTGCCTACCAGGTTGGGGAATTAGGGGTCGTTTGGCTTGGTCTTGGGGATTGGGCCAGGGATTTGGGTCTTGTTTGGTCTGAAAATTAGCTCAAAAATTGGGCCAGCTTTTAAATAATTTAATAAACAATAGTTAAATAAATATATAAAATGCTATTTATGCAAATTAATACTTTAAAATAATAGTAGAAGATTATAAAAATGTAAAATATTATTTTGACTTTGAATAAAATGACAAATGCAATAAAATTGCAAAATATAGGCTATTATTGTAAGATTGTGCAAATAGACTAAAAATACCAATATAGTTATATGAAATGAAGTAAAAATATTTGAAGCATCTATATAGGTGAAAATAATAGTTTGGATGATTAAGTCATCACAAGAAATAATTAGTAAATATTCAGGTAATTTAAATGCAAGAAAATTAATTTTAAAACTCTGAAAATTATAAAAACGCTCATATAGATCCTGTAAATTAAATAGTGATGCAGAATGACATTCTGAAATTATACATGCTATTTGAAAAAATACGAGGGCAAAATTGGGTATCAACAAAACTTTGAGGTAAGTAATTTCTATACAATATGAGTTTAAATCACGCACTATGGGTTGATTTTAACATAGAAATTATGAAAAATTTAGGAGATTATTGGAAAACCTAGGTTTTGATAAAAATGGGATTAAACCACGAAAATGATTATGGACTTGGGTAAAAATTATATATTTGAGTTCGTGAGATTATGGGTAACATTTATCTTTGAATATTTTCGGAATCCGGGCACGTGGGCCCGATGGTGAATTTTAGGAATCTTCCAATTTGGGTTGGGTAATTACTCTATTAGCTAAATTATGAACTTGTGAGTGTATATTGATTAATTTATATAATATTTGGCTAGCTTCGGATTGTTCGGCACCAAGTTGAGGCTTTAGAGTAAATTTGTGGGCCGGAAAATGAGCTTTGGGACGAGGTAAGTCTCTTGCCTAACCTTGTAAGAGGAAATCTACACCATAGGCATTTTAAATTACTATTTACTTCTAATTGTGGGTGTTACGTACGCACGAAGTGACGAGAGTCCGTGCGTAGCTACAAATCATGCTTATGTCCGGGTAGTTTTAGGACCCTATCATGAAATTACTTGTATTGTTTGCACTCTACTTGTTAATTTAAGTGCTTAAATTATATTGAGACTTGATAAAGGATTCATAAGAACTGAACTTTACTTACTTTAATCTTTGGCGAGTTACTTGGCCGTCAATAGAAATTATGCATCTTGTGTGTATTAGTCTTGTGATAACCGTTAAATCGAATGTTCGTAGAGTATTCACTCTTCTTGTGGAGTGGGTCGAACGCCTCGACAGTATAACAGATGCATCTATGGTTCATTCTGGTCGATCCTCGGCAGTATACACATATTTTGGATCAGGCCGTACGATCTCGGCATAAATCTTGCGTGATAATGCTTGGAGTTCGATTACACTTGATATTATTTTTAGGACTCAAGAAATTATAATTTACTTGATGGCCCGTAATTGTTGAAGTTAATATGTGTCAGTGGAGATTTTAAATTAATTTTTAGTTAAAGAATCACTCATATACTGTTTGTTATTGTGTTCTTGTTATTATTATTGATGTAATTCATGCCTATTTAGAATTTCCGTATTTTATTTATTGGCCCATAGTAAGTGTCGATGTTGACCCCTCGTCACTACTTCTTCGAAGTTAGGCTGGGTACATGTTGTTTATGTACTCACGCTATACTTCTACACTAATCGTGCAGGATTTGAGGCAGGTGCATCTGGCAGTCATTCAGGCGCACACCCCCGTTACCCCGAGGCATAGTGGTGAGATGCTCTCTGAGTCCGTTCTGCAGCACCCATATTCTCTCTTTTGTATTTACTTTCTGTCTATCTTATTCTAGACATTAGCATAGGTATTTTGTATATTCTACTAATTGCTCATACACTTGTGACACCAGATTTTGGGAACATTCTAGTAGACACTTTATGGTTTTGAGTATTTATTTCACTATATTTTCTCTTTCATTAGTTTACGCTTTACTTTACCATAATTTCCCACTTCTTATCTACTTAATAAATAAAAATCAACTACTTTGAAATTATTAAAAAGAACAAATATATGTCTAGTTTACCGTTGGCTTGCCTAGAGGTGACGTTGGGCGCCATCACGGTCTATAGGGGAATTTGGGTCGTGACAACATGATATCAGAGCACTAGGTTCACGCAGGTCTCATAAGTCATGAGCAGGCCCAATAGAGTCTTGCGGATCGGTGCGGAGACGTCCATACTTATCTTCGAGACGCTATAGGGTGTTAGAAAACTACTCTTTCTTCATCTCCTATTGTGCAGTTGATGTTATGCTAAGTATATTTCTCTTATTCTCTCACAAATGGTTAGAACGCGCACGACAGATGTACCCGATCGTGGCAGAGCTGCTCCCCCTATTGTTAGAGGCCGAGGGAGGGCTCAAGCTCGTGCCAGAGGACGAGGGCATCCTAGAGTTGCTCTAGTTATGCCACCAGAAGATCCAGTGGAGGATCCTGTTATTGAGGAGCAGGGCGAGGTTCCTGCATCAGAGCCGGCCCCAGCGGCTTTTAGGTCAGCACCAGGATTCCAGGAGGTCATGGGCCGTATGCTGTGGTTCATGGATTCTATGACACACGCTGGTTTATTTCCAGCACACCCAACCACATCTCAGGCGGGAGGGGGAGCACAGACCCCTACCGTTCAGGCTCCAGGGCATGCAGCTTTCATATATTAGACTCTGGGCGCACTACCTGTGGGCGTAGCTCAGCCAGTTGTAACGGATATACTAAAATTTAGACCAGCCGCGGCCGGCGAGCCGCAGAAGCTATTGGATAGATGGACCAGGCTACATCCTCCTGCCTTCGTCTGTGAGCTATATGAGGATCCCCCATGACTTTATTGATCATTGTAGGTATGTACTGCACAACATGAGGATATTGGAGTCCCACTAGGTGGACTTTACCACCTTTCAGCTGGAGGGCAGGGCCCGTAGATGATGGTAGTCCTATCTTCTCAGCAGACCAGCAGGTTCTCCTCCCTTGACTTGGGACCGGTTCACACGTCTCTTTCTGGAGATATATATCCCTCCCTCTCAGAGGGAAAGTTATGGGGTCTGTTTGAGTGGCTCCATCAGGGTCAGATGTCTGTGACCGACTGTGAGGCAAGATTCTCTGAGTTGTCTCGCCATGCACTTATGATACTCTCCACTGATACAGAGAGAGTGTAGAGGTTTATTGTGGGTTTGCACTATGATATCCATGTCACTATGTCCTGAGAGGTTGACATGGGGACTCCTTACGAGTAGGTCGTGGAGATAGATCAGAGGATCGAGGGCATTCGTCAGTAGGGCCAAGAGAAGACGTTGATGGACAATCAATTTTGATATTCTAGAGGGTTTAGTGGTGCTTCGTCAGGGGGCAGAGGTCAGTTTGTGAGGGGCCAGTCTAGCAGGCCCACATATCCAGCACCACCTCTTTCTCGGGGTGCTCCAGTGTGGTCCTATTTCAGCTCCATTCCAGAGAGCTCCTACCGTCCACCGACTATTCAGGGTTCCTCCATTGGGAGTTCAGGTCCCAGAGTTAGACTCAGGGTCAGTCATCTTCCACACCGAGGGATTGTTTTGAGTGCGGGGATCGTGGTCATGTGAGGAGATTCTGCCCTAGGCTTCAGGGCAGGGCAGTACAGCAGGGTCATCAGCCTATGATTACCACACCAGCTGTCGCACAAGCTACCGCACCAGCCGTCCGGCCGCCCAGAGGCAGAGGGAAGATGGGTAGGGGCCATCCTAGAGGTGGAAGCCAGTCACGTGGAGCTCCAGCTAGGTTCTATGCCTTTCCAGCCAGACCAGATGCAGTAGCTTCAGAAGCCGTGATCACAGGTATTATTTTTATCTGCGGTAGGGATGCTTCGGTACTATTTGATCCAGGGTTTATGTATTCATATGCTTCATATCTGTTTGCTTATTTTATGGGTGTTCCTCGCGAGTCCTTAGGTACGCCTGCATATGTGTCCACGACATTGGGTGAATCTGTTGTTGTGGATCAGATTTACCAGTCCTGTATCGTGACTTTCTGTGGTTTTGAGACTAGAGTGGATCTTTTGTTGCTCGATATGACCGACTTTGAGGTCATCCTTGGCATGTATTAGTTGTCTCTGTACCATGCCATTCCGATTGCCATGCCAAGACTGTTACCTTGGCGATACTAGAGTTTCCTAGATTGGAATAGAAGGGTTCATCTGTCAGTGCATCTAGTCGGGTTATCTCCTTCCTAAAGGCTCAACACATGGTCGAGAAGGGATGTTTGGCTTATTTAGCTTATGTTCAGGATACTGCAGCAGAGACTCCGGCGATTGATTCAGTGCCCATGGTCAGTGAGTTCTCCGATGTGTTTCCTTCTAATATACTAGGCATGCCACCAGAACGTGATATCGATTTTTGTATTGATTTGGCTATAGGTACCCAAACTATCTCTATTCCACCGTACTGCATGTCTCTGAAAGAGTTGGAGTTGAAAGAACAGCTTGAGGAGTTTCTAGCAAAGGGGTTCGTCACACCGAGTGTGTCGCCTTGGCGTGCACCGGCGTTGTTCGTGAAGAAGAAGGATGAGACTATGCGGATGTGCATTGATTACCGCCAGTTGAACAAAGTTATCATTAAGAACAAATACTCGTTGCTGAGTATTGATGATTTCTTTGACCACTTGCAGGGAGCGAGGGTGTTCTCTAAGATTGACCTGAGATCGGGGTATCATCAGTTGAAGATTTGTGATTCGGATGTTCCGAAGACGGCTTTCCGGACTAGATATGGCCACTATGAGTTTCTAGTGATGCCATTCGGCTTGACCAACACCCCAGCGACATTTATGGATTTTATGAATCGGCTGTTCAGGCCACATATCGACTCGTTTATCATCGTCTTCATTGAGGACATATTGATCTACTCGCGTAGCATGGAGGAGCAAGAGCAGCATTTGAGAGTGGTGCTTCAGACCTTGCGGGAACAGAAGCTATATGCTAAGTTCTCCAAGTGCGAGTTTTAGTTAGATTCTGTGGCATGTTGTATCAGGCGAGGGTATTAAGGTGGATCCCAGGAAGATCGAGGCAGTTCAGAGTTGGCCTCGTCCTACCTTAACGACCGAGATCAGGAGTTTCTTGGGGTTAGTAGGTTATTATCGCCGATTTGTGGAGGGCTTCTCATCTATTGCATCACCTTTGACTAAATTGGCCCAGGAAGGTGCTCCGTTCCGATGGTCCGATGATTGCGAGGTGAGCTTTCATAAGCTCAAGACTGCATTGACTACAACACCGGTGTTAGTGTTGCCTTTCGGTTCAGGGATGTATACTGTGTATTGCGATGCTTCATACGTTGGCCTGGGTTGTGTATTGATGTAGGAGGGGCGAGTTACTGCATATGCTTCACGTCAGCTGAATCCCCACGAGAAAAATTACCCTGTACATGATTTAGAGTTGGCCGCGATAGTTCATGCTCTCAAGATATGGAGGTATTATCTTTATGGGGTGTCTTGTGAGGTTTACACCGATCATCAGAGCTTGCAGCATTTGTTCAAGCAGAGGGATCTCAATCTGAGGCAGCACAGGTGGCTCGAGTTACTAAAGAACTATAATATTACCATACTTTATCATTCGGGCAAGGCGAATGTGGTTGTGGATGCCTTGAGCCAAAAGGCTGAGAGTATGGGTAGTTTGGCATTCATTTCTGCAGAGGAGAGTCTATTGGCTTTGGATATTCAGTCCTTGGCTAACAGACATGTGAGGTTGGATATTATAGAGCCCAATTGAGTTTTTACATTCGCCGTCGCTCAATCTTCATTATTCGAGCATATCAAGTCTTGTCAGTTCGACGATCCGCATTTGTTGGTTCTTAGGGAGACAATACTACAGGGTAGTGCCAAGGAGGTTACTATCGGTGAGGATGGTTTTTTACGATTCCAGGGTCATCTATATGTTCCTAATGTTGATGGATTAAGGGAGAAGATTCTAGAAGAGGTACACAGTTCTCGGTATTCTATTCATCTAGGTGCTATAAAGATATATCACGACCTGAGGCAGCATTATTGGTGGCGGCAGATGAAGAAGAACATAGTTGAGTATGTAGCGAGGTGCCTAAATTGCTAGCAGGTTAAGTATGAGCACCAGAGGCCATGTGGCCTACTCCAGCAGATGGTTATACCTGAGTGGAAATGGGAGCGCATCACTATGGACTTCGTAGTTGGGTTGCCGTGGACCTTGAGGAAGTTTGATGCGGTTTGGCTCATTATCGATAGGTTGACCAAGTTGGCACACTTTATTCCGGTTGCGACTACGTTTTCTTCAGAGAGATTGGCCCAGATTTACATTCAGGAGATTGTTCGATTTCATGGTGTGCTTGTTTCCATCATTTTCGATAGAGGCCCTCAGTTCACTTCGCACTTCTAGAGAGCAGTTCAGAGCGAGTTGGGTACCCGGGTAGAGCTCAGCACAACCTTTCATCCGCAGACCGACGTGCAGTCGGAGAGGATGGTTCAGATCTTGGAGGATATGCTCAGAGCATGTTTGATTGACTCTGGAGAGTAGTGGAATCGATTCTTGCCTTTGGCCGAGTTTCCTTATAATAACAGTTATCAGTCCAATATTGAGATGGCTCCATTTGAGGCTTCGTATGGTCGGCGGTGTCTTTCGCCCATCAGATGGTTTGAGCCCTGCGAGGCTAGGTTATATGGTACAAATTTAGTGAAGGATGCCTTGGAGACAGTGAAGTTGATTCAGGAGCGACTTCGCACAGCACAGTCCAGACAGAAGAGTTACGCAGATCGGAAGGTGCGTGATTTGTCATTTATGGTGGGCGAGGAGGTTCTCTTGAAAGTCTCGTTGTCACGACCCACATTTCCCTCTGTAGGATATCGTGATGGCACCTAGTCGTAGGGACTAGGTAAGCCTAACACTTACTGAATTAATAGCAATATTTAACCAGCGACTGACAAGTATGAAACAGAAACCTCTATACAATACTTACAATCCCAAAACTCGTAGTACAAGTCAAAAGCTATATTGAGTTTGCTAGGAAACATATAAATACACCGTTTCGAAATAGAGATAAAACAGTGCAAGTACAATATCAGAAGGTGACTCCGAGGCTTGCGAACAAGGCAACAGGTTTAGCTTGAGTCTCCACATATATAGCCCGCCTTGTCACGCCGCATATGCAAATATCAATAGTAACAATAGCACGACAGAATCTTCGTGCAAATACCCGAACAAATTCTCCCAACAATATCACGTTCCAAAAACATGACAACGCCATAAAATGACCTTCACAAGACGTGCACATATTCCATAACATTTCCTCGAAATAGTTTCAATACTACAACCGCGCATAGCCCTTGGCTCACAACACTAAGTACAACAGCAACAACAACAACAGCAATGACACGAGAATACGACAAGTAAATCAAGTCAAGAACTTTGGAACACAAAGAAACGACAAAACGAGCTCACAAAGAAAGACAAAACGGAGAATACTAGTCTCAACAAGAATAGCTCAACAAGGAAGAAATAATATGTAACAATAATTCCACAAAAGTAAAATTCGACAACAAGGGAGGTAATCTGACTCAATAATTCCAATTACGGATGAATCAACTATGATAACGGATAACTAAACTTTATTTAGGGTTGAGCAATTATGAAAGAGATACAACATATTCAATTAACGATAAGCAATTAGGGAAGGATAGCATGGAAATAGAAGAGGCAACAACTTTCAGTTAAGGCACATAAGAGTCAAATAGGCAATAAGAGTGGAACATGAAGTAATTAATTCCAATTAAGACACGTAGAGGTGAAACTAGCAAATGGGGGGTTTAACATAACAAAGAAACTTCATATCTAATGAACGTAAGAACCTAAGAGTCCTAAACGGTCAAATTTCCATAAATAACTTCAAATCCTAAATAAAACTCATAAGAAATAATTTCGAATAATAAAGCCTCAATCTTTAACAAAAAACTAAAAAGTCAACCCAAAGGTCAAACCCTGGGCCCACACCTCGAAACCCGATAAAATTTACAAAACTCGAACACCCATTCCGAAACGAGTTCAATCATACAAATATTATAAAATTCCGACATCAATTCGCCCTTTAAATTATCATTTTATATTTTGAAAGATTTCTTCAAAAATCCCATTTTCCTCAACTCAAAACACTAATCATAAGATAAAAATAAATATAGGATCATCGAATATAATAAATTCTGGGTGAAGAACATTTACCCCAATGATTGACTTGAAAAACCCATGAAACATCTCTCAAAACCGAGGTCTACAACTCACAATATGGTGAAAATGGCCAAAACCTCGACTTATATGATTGTGCCTAGACCTTCCGCATTTGCGGACAAGGAAGAGCATATGCGCTCTCGCATTTGCGAGAAAACGTTCGTGTCTGCGAACTTAACTGGCCAGCCTAGTGACCGCACCTGTTGCAAAATTAAGCCGCAGAAGCGAACATCTTCGCATTTGCGATCGCTGGGCCACATAGTCCGGAGAAGCGATCTCCCCCAAGGCCACAATGATCGCAGAAGCGGCTAGGCTCATGTAGAAGCGGAGCCACACCTGCGCTCCAAAATGTCGCAGGTGCGAAGCACCAGAACCATACCTGATCACAAGCATGAAAATCATCTGAAACTCGTCCGAAACACACTCGGGCCCCCCGAGACCCTGTTCAAGCATACCAACAAGTTCCATAACCTAATACGGACCCGCTCATCTAGAATCACATCAAACAACGTCGGAACTACGAATCGCACCATGAATCAAATTTATGAAATTTCAAATATTCCAACTTCTAAAACACGTGCCGAAACATAACAAATCAACCCGGAACGACGTCAAATTTCGCATGCAAGTTCCAAATGACATAACGGAGCTAATTCAACTCTCAGAATCGCATTTTGATCTCGATAGCACCGAAGTGAACTCTCGGTCAAATCTCTTAACCTTTCAAAACTTCAACTTTCCAATTTTTTACCGAAATGCTTCAAATTTCCCTACGTACCTCCAAATCCAAATATGGACGCACACCTAAGTCTAAAATCACCATACGAAGCTATTGGAACTGTCAAAATCCCATTCCAGAGTCGTTTACACAAAAGTCAAATTTCAGTCAACTCCTACTAAACAAGAATCCTTCTTCTAAATTGACCCCGAATCATCCGAAACTGAACTCGGCCATACACGCAAGTCATTACACATAATACGAAGCTGCTCGAGACCTTATGCCGTCGAACGGGACTTTAATTTTCAAAACGACCGGTAGGTCGTTACATTCTCCCCCTCTTAAACAAACGGTTGTTCTCGAACATGCCAAAAATCATCAAGAAGTCATCAAATCACTGAATGTATCCATCCTACATACACCCGCGGGTGACCCTATATCACCCCAACCCATATATTCCCAACGACACCACCTCAACTGAAATGTACCCCTTCCACCAATACCAACGAGTCTTAGACTCGAAATGCTCACTACCCAATCATCTCCAAAAGACTTGATTCCTACACCCACACCCGGTATCAGCCTCCACTAGCTGCAACAACTTATGCCTACACCCACAAGGTATAACCACACGACGTAACAAATCACACATATGCCCATAACAACATCTCCGATCACCATTGCTGCCCGTAATCAAATCCAGCACTAGAAATTAGCCTCATATCCGTTAGAATCTGGTTTTAAACCTCCACAAGACCAACAATGATGAAAAATAAACATGAAGACCTCATAACTACTCACCCGAATCAACAAGTCACATCTAACACCTCCGGGGCACACACCTCGCAAGCTAAAACTCAATAAGCACATCACGAACATGACTGAATATATTAGGCAACACATGAAGGAACTATCATACAAGCCCGACAGGCACCACTCCCTATTAGTACCATACTACGAACCAATTACACAAGGGAGAATTAAAACATATGACTAATTCGCAAGGATCTCATCCTCATATAACTCTACCGCGGCACGTACCCGGTTCAAATACCTTGAAACACATAACACCGTGAGGGTCTCACCCTCAACTCTGAATCGCAAGTCGAATACACATCATACCAACCAAAACCTTTCACTAATTCAATTCCGCCAACAAAATCACAACACATACTGAGCTCCCACACTGGTAGAGTATTTAAATCACCAATCGTAATCTACCACAGAGAGATCATATCAAAACTACCGAAACGAGGAACATAAAGTCACTCATACTCTCATAACTCTCTATAATGAATAAAATAAAATGGTAGACACGGGCTACCACTGTAGAATCTCCCAACATGGGGTAAACACATAAGCAGAGTACTAAATCACGAAACTCACACACATGTGAAGCAAAATAGGAGGACTCACCCCGATAAGCAGAACCGAAGCAAAATACGAATGATGCTCCTCTATAACAAATCGAAACCATACCTATACAACATCATATAGTGCAGCAGCCTCATACCTACTCTACAAAATACATCAACGGAATGGGCCTCCCCCTCTTGGGCGCCCTCTACTCGCCTGGCCTGTACCCCGAGCTGGCTGTGCAGGGATATCAGCAGCTCGAACCAAACTCATAGCTTGAATACCCCACTGTGATATATCTGTCCGGAGTCTGGGATAATCTCTCACCATTTGTCTGGTATCTCCACACTCAAAGTAACCTCTTTGCTGACGTGGCTGTGGAAACTGTGCAGTACGGGTACTCTGAGACACATGGTACCTAAAACATCGTGTGAAGCCTGAAGTGCAAACTGAACTGGCTGACCCACAAAACCTCTACCATGCCGTACCCTGCCTCCAAAATAAGGACCAGTAGATCTCTCTTATATGCGAGACTACTTAGCCTCCCTGTTCTCTCTCTCCTAGCCCCGCATGTCCTCTCTCTCCTGGTCCCACATGCCCTCTAATCGACGAGCGATCTCTACCACCTGCTGAAATGGAACATCTGACTCCAACTCTCAATCCATGTTGAACCGGATATCATGTCTGAGCCCATCAATGAACCTACATACCCGTTCTCTAACTATAGTGACCAAATCAGGTGCATGTCTGGACAAATCACTGAATCTAATGGCATACTCTGACACTGGCATAGTGCCCTGGTGCAGCTGCTCAAACTTCGCGCACCATGCATTTCCAAGGGTCTGAGGGAAAAAATCTCACAGGAACATCTCTGAAAACTGAGCCCATGAAAGTGAAGCTACATCGACCGGGCTACTCAACTTATACGCTCGCCACCACTTATATGACGCTCCCTTAAGTTGGAAAATATTTAAAGCAACCCCACTCGTCTTCACAATACCTATAGTGTGGAGAATACGGTGGCACTTCTCTAGAAAATCATGTGCACCCTCTGAATCCAAACCACTGAAAGTAGGAGGGTGATACTTCTTGAACCTCGCAAGTCTAAACTGTTCTTCCTCAGATGTTGCTGCCCTACCCACGGTCTGAACTAGGATCACGGGCTGTGTCGTCATGACACCTGGAATCTGACCAACGTGGAATCGCTGCTCTGGAGTACGGGCGGTATGAGTCTGAGCTCCTCCCCTGGTCTGTGAAGTAGCTGGTGCAGTTGGAATCAACCCCGCCTGAGCCAATGTACCAAACATACTCAGGATCTGTGCTAAGGTCTCCTAAAGTCTGGGGGAAACATGAGCTACTGGCGGATCCTTAACTGCTGCTCAAGTTGTAGCACATGCTCCTTTTAGGCCCCTGTCTCTGCCTCTACCCCGGCCTCTAGCAACACCAGCTCTAGGGCCAGCGTCATCAGTAACTGCAGCTCGTGTCCTCACCAGCTGTGAGAGAATAGAATGACAAAGGCTCAAACTTCAAGGTCAATAAACTCGCTCGATAGGAATGAAAGAAGTGAAACTGTCCTAATAGTTCCATAGCCTCTCGAAGATAAGTATAGACGTCTCTGTACCGATCTGCAAGACTCTACTAAACTCGCTTATGACTCGTAGCACGTATGAACATAGAGCTCTGATACCAATTGTCACGACCCAAATTTCCCTCTGTAGGATGTCGTGAGGGCACATAGTCGTAGGGACTAGGTAAGCCTAATATTTACTAAATTAATAGCAATATTTAACCAGCGACTGACAAGTATGAAACAGAAACCTCTATACAACACTTACAATCCCAAAACTCGTAGTACAGGTCAAAAGCTATATTGAGTTTGCTAGGAAACATATAAATACACCGTTTTGAAATAAAGATAAAACAATGCAAGTACAATATCAGAAGGTGACTCCGAGGCTTGCGAACAAGGCAGCAGGTTTACCTTGAGTCTCCACATATATAGCCCGCCTTGTCACGCCGCATATGCAATTATCAATAGTAACAATAGCACGACAGAATCCTCGTGCAAACACCCAAACAAATTCTCCCAATAATATCACGTGCCAAAAATATGACAATGCCATAAAATGACCTTCACAAGACGTGCACATATTCCATAACATTTCCTCGAAATAGTTTCAATACCACAACCGCGCATAGCCCTTGGCTCACAACACTAAGTACAACAGTAACAACAACAATAGCAATGACACGAGAATACGACAAGTAAATCAAGTCAAGAACTTTGGAACACAAAGAAACGACAAAACGAGCTCACAAAGAAAGACAAAACGGAGAATACTAGTCTCAACAAGAATAGCTCAACAAGGAAGAAATAATATGTAACAATGATTCCACAAAAGTAAAATTCGACAACAAGGGAGGTAATCTGACTCAATAATTCCAATTGCGGATGAGTCAACTATGATAACGGATAACTAATCTTCATTTAGGGTTGAGCAATTATGAAAGAGATACAACATATTCAATTAACAATAAGCAATTAGGGGAGGATAGCATGGAAATAGAAGAGGCAACAACTTTCAGTTAAGGCACATAAGAGTCAAATAGGCAATAAGAGTGGAACATGAAGCAATTAATTCCAATTAAGACAATGTAGAGGTGAAACTAGCAAATGGGGGGTTTAACATAATAAAGCAACTTCATATCTAATAAACATAGGAACCTAAGAGCCCTAAACGGTCAAATTTCCACAACTAATCCTGAGCATGTACTCCTCACCTCGTGTACACGGGCTTCACATGACACATTTAGCACCAAAGACTCAAATCCTAAGGGGTAGTTCCCCCACACAAAGTTAGGCAAGATACTTACCTCGAAGAAGCTAGACCGCTACTCTAAAATGAAGTTATCGAGAGAAACAACCGCCGGACAGCTCAAATCTAGCCAAAATAACTTCAAGTCATAAATAAAATTCATAAGAAACAATTTCGGATAATAAAGCCTCAATCTTTAACAAAATACTAAAAGGTCAACCCAAAGGCAAACCTCGGGCCCGCACCTAGGAACCTGATAAAATTTACACAACCCTAACCCCCATTTCGATACGAGTTCAACCATACCAAAATTATAAATTTCCGACATCAATTCGCCGTTCAAATCATCATTTCATATTTTGAAAGATTTCTTCAAAACATTTCCCATTTTCCTCAACTTAAAACACTAATTATAAGCTAAAAATAAAGATGTGATCATGGAATATAATAAATTCTGGGTGAAGAACATTTACCCCAATGATTGACTTGAAAAACCCACGAAAGATATCTCAAAACCGAGGTCTACAACTCAAAATATGGTGAAAATGGCCAAACCCTCGACTTATATGATTCTGCCCAGACCTTCCGCATTTGCGGACAAGGAAGCACACTTGCGTTATCGCATTTGCGAGAAAACGTTCGCGTCTGCAAACTCAACTGGCCAGCCCAGTGGCCGCACCTGCACAAAAGTAAGCCGCAGAAGCGAACATCTTCGCATTTGCGATCACTGGGCCGCAAAAGCGGCCATCGCACCTGCGTGCCCAAACTCCGCAGATGCGAGCTCCCCCCAGGCCACAATAATCGCAGAAGCGGCCAGGCTCATGCAAAAGCGGAGACACACCTGCGCTCCAAGATGTCGCAGTTGCGAAGCACCAGAACCATACCTAATCACAAGTATGAAAATCATCTGAAATTTGTCTGATACACACCCGGGGCCATCGATACCCCGTCCAAGCATACCAACAAGCTCTATAATCTAATACGGACCCACTCAAGGTCTCAAATCACATCAAACAACGTTGGAACTACGAATCGCACCATGAATCGAACTTATGAAATTTTGAATATTCTAACTTTTAAAACTCGTGCTGAAACATAACAAATCAACCCGGAACGACGTTAACTTTTTCATAAAAAGTTCCAAATGACATAAAGGAGCTAATTCAACTCTCGGAATTGCATTCGGACCCCAGTAGCA
Source organism: Nicotiana otophora (assembly GCA_000715115.1). Lineage (NCBI taxonomy): Eukaryota > Viridiplantae > Streptophyta > Magnoliopsida > Solanales > Solanaceae > Nicotiana > Nicotiana otophora. The sequence goes on from AWOL01S0133131.1 coordinate 28,333, forward strand.
CCAAAGTCAACTCTCGGTCAAACCTCTTAACCTTCCAAAACTTTAACTTTCCAATTTTTGCCGAAATGCTTCAAGTTACCCTATGGACCTCCAAATCCAAATATGGATGCATACCCGAGTCCAAATGCATCATACGAAACTATTGGAACCATCCAAATCCCATTCCGGAGTCGTTTATACAAAAGTCAAATTTCGGTCAACTCTTACCATTTAAGCTTCCTAAACAAGATTCCTTCTTCCAAATTGACCCTGAATCATCCAAAAACTAAAGTCGGCCATACACGCAAGTCATTACACATAATATGAAGTTTCTCGAGACCTTATGCTGCCGAACGAAACTTTAATTCTCAAAATAACTGGTTGGGTCGTTACACTCGCCGATGAAGGGAATCATGAGATTCGAAAAGAAGGACAAGTTGAGCCCAAGGTTTATAAGTCTATTTGAGGTGTTGAGGTGAGTTGGGGAGGTTTCTTATGAGCTTGATTTGCCTCCCAATCTATCGGGTGTTCATCTAATTTTCCACGTGTCTATGCTCCGAAAGTATTATGCCGACAGGTCGCATGTGTTAGACTATAGCACGGTTCAGTTATATGAGAGCTTAGGTTATGAGGAGGAGCCAATTGCCATTGTTGATAAGAAGGTTCACCAGTTGAGGTCCAAGAAGATTTTTATGGTAAAGGTTCAGTAGAGGTGTCAACTAGTCGAGGAGGCAAATTGGGAGACCAAGGAGGACATGCAGAGCATATATCCATACCTATTTGGCACTCCACGTATGATTCTAGACCCGTTCGAGGATGAATGTTTGTTGAAAAGGTGGAGAATGTAACGACCCGACTGGCCATTTTTCTTTCTATATCCCCGTTCTCCTAATTAAGACTCCCATTATGTACTTTTACTGTTTTATAACTTGAGAGGATGGTTAGTTCGAGTTTGAAAGGGTTCGGGTTGAAATTGGAACACTTAGTTCCTTAATAGTGGATTAAAATGGTTAAGTTTGACTTGAGTCAATGTTTTGAGGAAACGACCTCAAAATCTGGATCTGATGGTCCCAATATTTTCGTATGATAATTTTGGACTTGGGCGTATGTTTGGATCGAATTTCGTATGACCCGGGAGCGTTTCTGCGCTTAATATTGAAAGTTGGCTCATTGAAGGTTTTCAAGTTCTTTAAGTTTGGTTTGGATTAGGTTTTGATGTTATCGAAGTTTGTTTGGGATTCTAAGCTTGGGAATAGTTCCGTGTGGTGATTTAAGACTTGCACGCAAAATTTGGTATCATTTCGAGTAGTCTAAGTATGATTCGGCGCATTCGGAGCAAGTTGAAAACTTAAAGTTCATAATTTGATTCAATTTGATTTTGGGGTGCGATTTTAAGTTTTGATGTTGTTTTACGTGTTTCGAGAGTTCGGGCGGGTCCGTATTATGGTTATGGACTTGTTGGTGCATTTGGACAGGGTCCCGGGTGACTCGGGTGAGTTTCGTACTACCCTGAGCTAAGTCCCAAAAATCTGGTATGCTAGTTCTGGTTTCTTTCTTTGCGATCGCGAGGGCTGTATCGCGTTCGCGGAGAAGAAAATATGAGGGGATGAGATTTTCTCTACGCATTTGTGACCCCTTGCCCGCGTTCGCGAAGGTCTAGGAGCTGTGTCCTTCGCGTTCGCGTGAGGGGTGACTGTGATCGCGTAAGGAGAAAGGCCTGGGGGGATGGGGGTGAGCTCGTTCCTCTTAGCGTGAGCTGGACCCCGTGTATGCGTAGCTCAGGCTTTTCAGCCTTCGCGTTCGCGTGAGGGTTCTCACATTTTCGATGACATTTTTCTCGGGCCTGGGCAGCTTGCCTTCACGATCGCGATGGCTTTTCCGCGATCGCGAAGAAGAAATGCATGTGCAGTGTGTTTTAAAAATCGGGACTTAGGCTTATTTTCTTCATTTCTCTCACTTGTTGGTCGAATTTAGAGCTCTTTGAATATGGGTTTTCACCTAGAACTTTGAGGTAAGTAATTTCTATACAATATGAGTTTAAATCACACACTATGGGTAAATTTTAACATAGCAATTGTGGAAATTCTAGGAGATTATTGGAAAACCTAGGTTTTGATAAAAATTAGATTAAACCACGAAAATAATTTTGAAATTGGGTAGAAATTATATATTTGAGTTCGTGAGATTATGGGTAATATTTATCTTTAAAAATTTTTGGAATCCGGGCCCGTGGGCTCGTGGGTGAATTTTAGGAATCTTCCAATTTGGGTTGGGTAATTACTCTATTAGCTAAATTATGAACTTTATATTGATTAATTTATATAATATTTGGCTAGCTTCTGATTTTTCGGCGCCAAGTTGAGGCTTTAGAATGAATTTGTAGGCTCGAAAGTGAGATTTGGGACGAGGTAAGTCTCTTGTCTAACCTTGTAAGAGATTATTTACCCCATAGGTGTTTTAAATTACTATTTGCTTCTAATTGTGAGTGCTACGTATGCACGAAGTGATGAGAGTTCGTGTGCAGCTACAAATCTTGCTTATGTCCAGGTAGTTTTAGGACCCTATCATGAAATTACTTGTATTGTTTGCACTCTACTTGTTAATTTAAGTGCTTAAATTATATTGAGACTTGATAAAAAAATCGTAAGGACCGAACTTCACTTACTTTAAGCTTTGTCAAGTTACTTGACCGTCGATAGAAATTGTGCCTCTTTGTGTGTATTAGTCTTGTGATAAAAATCGAATATTCGTAGAATATTCTCTCTTCTTGTGGAGCGAGCCGAACGCCTCGACAATTAATAGATGCATCTATTATTCGTGTCAGTCGACCCTCAGCAGTGTACACATTATTCTGAATCGGCTCGTACGACCTCGGCATAAATCGTGCGTGATAATGCTCGGAGTCCGATTACACTTGATATTATTTTTAGGACTTGAGGAATTATAATTTACTTGATGGCTGATAATTTTTGAAGTTAGTATGTGTTAGTGGAGATTTTAAATTTACCTTTAGTTAAAGAATCACTCTTTTACTATTTGTTATTGTGTTATTATTATTATTATTATTGATGTAATCCATGTCTATTTAGAATTTTCGTATTTTATTTATTGGCCCATAGTAAGCGTCGATGTCGACCCCTCGTCACTACTTCTTCGAGGTTAGACTGGATACTTATTGGGTACATGTTATTTATGTACTCACGCTATACTTCTGTACTAATCATGTAGGATCTGAGGCAGGTGCATCTGGCAGTCATTCAGGCATGCACCCCCGTTACCCCGAGGCATAGTGGTGAGCTGCTCTCTGAGTCTGTCATGCAGCACCTGCAGTTTCGCTTTTGTATTTACTTTCTGTCTATCTTATTCCAGAGAGTAGCATAGGTGTTTTGTATATTATACTAGTTGCTCATACACTTGTAACACCGGATTTTGGGAACATTGTAGTAGACACTTTATGGTTTTGAATATTTATTTCTCTGTATTTTCTCTTTCATTAGTTTACGCTTTACTTTACCATAATTTCCCACTTCTCATCTACTTAATAAATAAAAATCAACTACTTTAAAATTATTAAAAAGAACAAATACATGTCTAGTTCACCGTTGGCTTGCCTAACGGCGACGTTGGGCGCCATCACAGCCTATAGGGGAATTTGGGTCGTGACACTGGACTTCTAAGGGGCTCATACATATTGTTAAAAGATTTCTTTACTCCACTAACATAAATAAAGATTTCTTAATCTATAATGAGGGTAAATAGTTTAAAATAATTAGTAGAAATATCATTTAGATAAAAATCCATGTCTTTACGATATATGTAATATGTTTTTATATTATTGCCTTTTCTTTTCTATAATTTAGATTTCTCAATATGTCTATTATATCACTGCATGAAATACTTGAGACCAACAAGTTGGTAGAATCAAACTTTGATGACTGGTATAGAAATTTGAGAATTGTTCTCATGCATGAAAAGCTCATTGATGTGATCGATAAGCCTGTAAAGATAGTCCCAATAGAGAATGATATTGAAGGCACCAAGGTTTATCAGAAAAACGTGAAAGAATACCTGGCTATTAAACGTATTATTCTCGCTTCTATGAGTTCTGAACTCCAGATGAAACATCAAAATATGGATCCAACTGCAATCATTGAATATCTTAAGAAGATGGTTGATATACAGTTGGACATTGGAAACTCTCCAGTTGGACCCCATGTCAATCATGTGATTGATCTTACCGAAGAACTTGAGAAGTTGGGGTACAAGCTTGGTAAAGAGCTTTCTGAATATTTCATCTTGCAATCAATATATGATGTTGAATGTTTTCACTGTAAGAAGAAAAAGCATTGGAAGAGAAACTGCAAGGAGTATCTTGCAACTCTAAAGGATAAGAAACTAGGTGAGACATTATGAAAAATGTTTTTATGGTTTCTTTAGATACTACTAATTCTTCACTGTGGTTATTAGGTACTGACAGTGGTTATAACATCTGCAATATGTTGCAAGGGTTCAAGATAAGTAGGAGGCTGAAGAAAGGAGAAGTTAATCTACAAGTTAAAAATGATGCAAAAGTTGCAGTCATAGCTGTAGGATCAATTTCTTTAATAATGCCCTTTCAAAGTGCTTATGCTGCATGATTGTTATTATGTTTCTAAATTTATTTCGAACATAATTTCAGCATCTATGTTGGACAAGCGTGGGTTTCGCATTAACATAGGCAATGGTATTTGCTCTATTTATTATGGTGATGATTTATAGGTGAATGTCTATCTCCAACATGATATTTATGTATTACCTAATGTGAATGCAAACTCGATTATGCATGTTTCTAGTATTAAGAGGAAAAGAGATGATCAAGTAAATCATACATACCTTTAGCATTGTAGGCTTGGTCATATTAGAGAGAAAAGAATTAACAATTTGTACAATAAAGGGTACCTTGATAAGTATGATTTTGAATCATATTCAACTTGTGAATCTCATCTCAAAAGAAAATGACCAAATCTCCATTTACTGGAAGTGGAGAAAAAACTTATGAATTATTGGGACTAATTTATATAGACGTTTGTGGGCCCATGAAAATTCAAACTCGAGATGGATATTTTTACTTCATCATCTTCACTGATGATATGTCAAGATATGGATTTGTATATCTTATGAAACATAAGTTTGAATGTTTTGAAATTTTCAAAAGGTTCCGTAGTGAAGTTGAGAAACAGACTGATAAAAATATCAAAGTATTAAGGTCTGATAAAGGTGGAGAATATCTTAGTGAAGATTTTACTAGTTATCTCAAATAGAATGAGATCCTCTCAAAGTGGACACTTCCAGGAACACCACAACACAATGGTGTGTTTGAAAGAAGGAATCGAACCTTATTAGATATGGTGAAATCTATGATGGGGTTCACTGATTATCCAATTAATTTATGGGGATATGCTTGAGAAGCATCAACATACTTACTTTATAAAGTTTCCACTAAGTCAGTCTCTACAACACCATATGAGATATGGACAGGACGTAAGCCTAACCTTAAACATATTAAAGTTTGGGGTTATCCAACTTATATTAAGAGATTACAGTCTAATAATGTAATGATCTGACATGTCGTTTTGAGATCTAGCACGTTTCCCGGTGGTTTGAGGCCTTGAGTAGCTCTACTGTATGCATTATGACTTGTACGTGTGGTCGGAATTTAATTTCGAAAAGTTCAGAGTTGTTTCGGAAGGAAAATTCTCGATTCAGAAGCTTTAAGTTGGAAGATTTGACTTTTGAGTAAACGACCTCAAAATTGGGATTTGAAGGTTCCAATATATTTGTATGATAATTTCGGATTTGGGCGTATGTTCGAGTAGAGTATCGGGTGGTCCGGGAGTATTTCGGCGCTTAATATGGAAAGTTGGCATATTGTAAGTTTTAGAATTTTCTAAGTTTGGTTTGAAGTGAACTTTGATGTTATCGATGTCTGTTTGGGGTTCCGAGCCTTGAAATAGGTTCGTATCGTAATTTGTGACTTATGCGTAAAGTTTGGCGTCATTCCAGGATGTTTAAGTATGAATTGGACGAGTTCGTCGAAGTTTGAATATTTGAAAGTTTGGAATTTTTCCTAAGTTTGACTATGGTTTGACTTTAAGCCTATCGGGTTTGGATTTTGGGTTCGGGACTTAGAATTGGTCTGTTTCGTCATTTGGAACTTGCCTGCAAAATTTGGTGTCATTCGGAGTTGATTTGATGTGGTTCGGACGATTGGTTGCAATTCTAGATGTTATTGAAGTTCATTGTGATTTTTATATGTTTTGGCGTCCGATTCGTGATTCTAGAAGTTATTTTGGTATTTTGATCACGCGAGCAAGTTTGCGTTATGCTTTTAGACTTGTGTGGATGTTTGGTTTGGAGCCCCGAGGGCTCGAATGAGTTTTGGACGCATTCCGAAGGAGTTTGTAGGGGTTCAGCTGGTTCTGGTGCAATGTTATCGCATTTGCGATAGCCTCATTTGCGAGATTATTCTCGCTTTTGCGAAGATGGGCTGGGGCAAGGGAGTTCTCATTTGCGAACAAACTGTCGCTTTTGCAAAGTCACTGAGCTCGCATTTGCGAGACTTTTGTCGCATTTGCGATGCAGATAGTGTTGATCTGGCTTCGCATTTGCAATGCCAATTTCGCATTTGCGAGCCTCTTGTCGCAAATGCGATATCTAAGGCTGTTATTAAGGCTTCATTTCGGGACTTAGCCTATTTCTCTCACATTTTCATTTGTTTGGGCTATTTTTGGAGCTCTTGGAGGCAAGATTTTTATCATCTATTGTAAGGTAAGTAATCCCCACATATTGTAAGTTAATTACATGGATGATATAAGGATTTAACATGGAAATTGTGGGATTTTTGAAGAAAAACCTAGAAATCGTATTTTTGGATTTTGACCAAGAAATTGGACATGAAATTAGGAATAAATAATATATTTGAGTTCGTGTTGTTATGGGTAATGTTTATCTTCGAAAAGTTTTGGAATCCGAGCACGTGTGCCCGAGGGTTGACTTTGTTGACTTTTCGAGCAGAGTTAGGAATTGTTATAAATTGATTAATTATGAGTATTAGAGTATATTTTAATTGGTTTGCGCATTGTTTGACTAGTTTTGGATCGATGGGCATCGGTTTGTAGTGTTAGAGAGGCGTCAGAGCCGGTTATGGAACTTCGGAGCGAGCTAAGTCTCCTGTCTAATCATGTGAGGGGGAATTTTTCCCGTAAATGTTATTCCGGTTAAATGCTATATGTTGTGGGAGCTGAGCACGTATGAGGTGACGAGTGTCCGTGCATATGCTAGAATTCCTGATTATGTCCGGTTAGACCTAGGTTCACGCCATGCTTTAATTGTACTAATTGAGTTATCCTTGCCTGTTTAATTCTTTTATTTCTCGTTACGACCTGAGACTAGGCTTGCGTAGAGTGACAGACTCGCTAATGTAGAGATTTGATGAGCTATTTGATTAGTCACGAAATAATTGTATTTTCCCCTACGATATTTTCTCGCGTTGTGCGTTTTCATTGAAAAGCTTCCTTAAATTTCATAACTCACACGTATATTCGTGAGTGGGGTCAAGGACCTGTTAAAGCTTCTTATTCTTATGGGATTGGGCCATTCTCCTAGACAGTATCAAGTATCATATTCTTATGGGATCGGGTCGTTCGCCTCGGCAATATCAAGTATCATATTCTTATTGGATCGGGCCGTTCGCCTAGGCAGTGTCATATTCTTAAGGGATCGGGCCGTTTGCCTCGGCAGTATTATATTCTTATGGGATCGGGCCGTTCGACTTGACAGTATCATATTCTTATGGGATCAGGTCGTTCGTCTCAGTATTTCTATAAAATACTCTTATGGGATCGGGCAGTTCGCCTCGGCAACGTCATGAAACACTCTTATGGGATCGGGTTGTTCGCCTTAGCATAATCGTGCGTAATATTTGACAAGAAGCCAGTGTATCCGTGAGTTTTTCTGATTTAAATTGTGACGGCCTATCTGGTGGGGACTATTTTATATATATACTCTAGTTGAGGAGGTAACCGATAATTGAGAGCTTGTGTTTACTGTTCAGAGGAGGATCGTACCACGTACCTATATTTGTTTACACTGTTTATTTACCATGCCTCATACTTGTTTACTTTCAATTGTACTTGATTTATTGGACCACTAGTAAGTGTCTATGTCGACCCCTCGTCACTACTTCTTCGGGATTAGGCTAGATACTTACTGGGTGCGCGTTGATTTATGTACTCACGCTACACTTCTATACTTATTGTGCAGGTATATATTTCTGGTGGTCTTTTGGGCGCAAAGACGCAGCTATTGCGGGGACTTTACAGTGAGCTGCATCCCATGATACGATCCGCAGTATACGGAGTCTCCATCAGAGTTATTTTCATTTTTCTTATCTAACTTGTAATCCAGACAGGTGTTGTATTGTTATTATACCTTCTAGTCGATGTTCATGCACTTGTGACACCGAGTTTTAGGGGTGTTCTAGAATTTGTTATGGATTGTTTTACATTCATACACTTTCACTTATTATATTAACGAAATTGTACGTAACCATGATTTATTTTAACGTACTGACCTCTTTATCTAAGTAAGATTCATGGTTTTAAAAATAATAAAATGAATAATTAAGTGTTGGCTTGCCTAACACTGATGTTGGGCACCATCATGACCTATAGTGGATTTTGGGTTGTGACCATTGGTATATGAGCGTTAGGTTCACTTAGGTCTCACGGGTCATGAGCAAGTCTAGTAGAATCTTGCGGATCGGTATGGAGATGTCTGTACTTATCTTCGAGAGGCTACAGGGCTATTAGGAGAACTTTCCTTCTTGATTCCTCGTCGTGCAATTTGATTTCATTGAGGCTTATGCCTTCGTTTCCTTTCTACTCATTCTTATATGGTGTTGAGCGCTTGTTATCAATTGGGAATCGAGGAGTTTTAAAGGTACCACAGAAGTGGTGCATGATATTTCTCCCTATGTATTCGAGTGGGCTATTATCATCGCCTTGTGGAGGGGTGTTCTGTCATTTCATCCCAGTGTTGGTGTTGACTACGGTCGAGATTTGATATTTTTGAATTTGGTGGAATTCTTGTTAATATTGTGGTGTTGTCGTCCTTGATTGAATGCATTGAGGCTTATCGGCATGATGGTCTTCATTTGGTTGCCTCTGGGCACAATGTTGTGAGAATGGAACCAAAGAGGACGTTATCAGAGATGGTTGTGCGTTGCGAGTTTAGAAACAGACCGACATTTCCAGTGTTGATGGTTTGAGGGAGATGATCTCTGAGGTGGTTTCTATGCTTTGGAATTTTGAACGTGACGAGAAGGGCTTGATTGGAATGTTGGAAAAGGTGAAGTATTTGAACATTGTCTTGGGTGAGTGATGTTTTCGAGTTTCAAACACATTGTTGGACCTTCGGGTGGTGTTTATGGATGAAGTGATTCTTACGGATGGCGGATCAGTGTGAACCCAGGGTGGTTAGTTGATTTCATGATGGATGCAACTATATCCATGAAGTTAGAGGAGGTCAAGATGAGGGTACACATATGGGATATCCCCCATGAGCAGGTTAGCGCTTGCATGATTTTGATGAGGTTCCTACAAAGAGTTCTACTTTCTGCCCAATATGGGATGAATGTACTGCGAGGTGAGGTTGTATCTCTTGAAGATGATGGTACGACGGTTAGGAGGTTGAGTGTATGATTGTGGCGGATAATTTGGGTTGTGTTATGATTAGTCCAACAAGAACTAATGAGAAATTTGGCTGAGCAACAGTGTGAGAGCATGGTAACTAGGAAGAAGAGGTCGTCGTGTGGTCTGGATCTATGTGGTTGTAGCGCAAAGCTAAGTGGGGGAGCCCACCGTCTATAAGTGAGTCATGTGGTCATGTACCTGTGTAATTCTGGTTATCGGCGCATTAGTGGATTATTTATGACCAAGAGGATGGGAAATTGTTTACAAGCAAGTTTGACGTATATGTGTTGCATTTCGCCTTATTGATTCATATGTAAGTGCTGGGAATGACTTAGAAGTTATGCTTCTGTGGATGTGATGGGCAAGGAAAAGGATTCATTCGGTTGCTTCATGGGAGTGCTCATGTTCTAATGGAGAACTAGTTATTTGGTTAAATAATCGAGATTGGATTAGAGTGGGCGACTCTCAATAATGGTCCTAGTGGATTAAAGATTTAAGGTGTGGTGCTTAAAGATTTTCGGGTTCGTTATGTGGCTAAAGACTGGGTTTTGCAGCAGAGTGTGAAAGGTACTTGGAGTATTCTATGTTATCACCAGGTCTGTGGTTCAATGTTAGAGAAGTGGGAGAAACAACTTTAGATTCACAAAAAATCTAATCAGCGCAGGTGTATCAATTAGAGATACTATGGAGTGCACAAGGAGAGTATGAGATGGCTTATGTATATTTAAACGACGTGGTCTCGTGATTTTTGTCACTCGGGATGAGTGTTGATTGGGATCTGTTATATGATTGAATAGAGGTATTGATTCTGAAGGCGATTCAAGGAGAAATCGGAAGAAGGTGAGTCAGCCTAGTAGTGGTTTGGATCGGCATAGTTAAGGAAATTATTAGTTCCCTCGGTTCGGTAAGACTATACAGATGATTTGTGGTTGTACGTGTGAGATTGGCAGCCTCCGTGATTTGATTGATTCCTACGGTTTAAGTTGGTCCTAAGTCTTGTTGGCTAAAATAAAATGGAGGATCTTCAGCATGGCTCGAGCTAATGGGCTCATGTGGGTTGTGGTGGCACGGATAGGTACACGAGGTGTTAAACAGTGATTTTTGGTTAACTCCGGAACGGTTCTTGCCACGTTGGAGGACGAATGTATGTTTAATTGGGGGAGAATATAAACACCCGATCGGTCGTTTTGAGCTCTAGCGCATCACCCGGCGGTTTGAGTAGCTCCATTATATGCATTATGACTTGTACGTGTAGTCAGAATTTAATTTCGGGAAGTTCAAAGTTGTTTCGGAAGAAAAATTCGCAATTCGGAAGCTTTAAGTTGGAAGAGTCGACTAAGGTTTGACTTTTAAGTACACGATATCAAAATCGAGATTTGAAGGTTCCAATATATTTTTATGATGATTTCGAACTTGGGTGTATGTTCGGGTCGAGTATTGGGTGGTCCGGGAGCATTTTGACGCTTAATATGGAAAGTTGGCATTTTGAAGGTTTTAGAATTTTCTAAGTTTGGTTTGAAGTGGACTTTGGTGTTATCGATGTTTATTTGGGGTTCTGAGCCTTGGAATAGGTTCGTATCGTGATTTGTGACTTGTGCGTAAAGTTTGGCGTCATTCCAGGATGTTTAAGTATGAATCGGGCGCATTCGCCGAAGTTTGAATATTTGAAAGTTTGGAATTTTTCCTAAGTTTAATCATTGTTTGACATTAAGGCTATCGGGTTCAGATTTTGGGTTCAGGACTTAGAATAGGTCTGTTTCGTCATTTGAAATTTGCCTGAAAAATTTGGTGTCATTCGGAGTTGATTTGATGTGGTTCGAACAATTGGTTGCAATTATAGAAGTTCTTGAAGTTCATTGTGATTTTATGCGTTTTGGCATCTGATTCGTGATTCTAGAGGTTATTGTGGTATTTTGATTGTGCGAGCAAGTTCATGTTATGTTTTTAGACTTGTGTGGATGTTTGGTTTGGAGCCCCGAGGGCTCGAATGAGCTTTGGACGCGTTCCGAAGGAGTTTGTAGAGGCTCAGCTGGTTCTAGTGCACTGTTATCGCATTTGCGATAGCCACATTTGCGAAGATGGGCTGGGGTAGGGGAGTTCGCATTTGCGAACAAACTGTCGCTTTTGAGAAGTCACTGAGATGCATTTGCGACGCAGATAGTGTTGGTCGGGCTTCGCATTTGCGATGCCAATTTCGCATTTGTGAGCCTCTTATCGCAAATGCGACATCCGAGGCTGTTATTAAGGCGTCATTTCGGGACTTAGCCCATTTCTCTCATATTTTCATTTGTTTGGGCGATTTTTAGAGCTCTTGGAGGCAAGATTTTCATCATCTATTGCAAAGTAAGTAATTCCCACATATTATAAGTTAATTACATGGATTCTATTAGGATTTAACATGAAAATTGTGGAACATTGAGGGATTTTTGAAGAAAACCCTTGAAATCGCATTTTTGGATTTTGACCACGAAATTGGACATGGAATTAGGAATTAATTATTTATTTGAGTTCGTGGTGCTATGGGCAATGTTTATCTTCGAAAGTTTTTGGAATGAGTCTGAGGATTGACTTTGTTGACTTTTCGAGCGGAGTTAGGAATAATTATAAATTGATTCATTATCAGTATTAGAGTATATTTTTATTGGTTTGCACATTATTTGACTAGCTTCGAATCGATGGGCATCGGTTTGAGGTGTTAGAGAGGCGTCGGAGTCGGTTATGGAACTTCGAAGCAAGGTAAGTCTCCTGTTTAACCCTGTGAAGGGGCATTTACCCCGTATGTGTTATTCTAGTTATATGCTGCATGTTGTGGGAGCTGCACACATATGAGGTGACGAGTGTCTGTGCGTATGCTAGAATTCCTGATTATGTTCGGTTAGACCTAGGTTCACGCCATCCTATAATTGTACTAATTGAGTTATCCTTGCCTGTTTAATTCCATTATTTCTCGTTACGACCTGAGACTAGGCATGCGTAGAGTGACAGACTCGCTATTGTAGAGATTTGACGAGCTACTTGATTAGCCGCGGAATAATTATGTCTTCCCCTATGAATTTCTCCCGTGTTGTGTGTTTTCATCGAAAAGCTTCCTTAAATTTCACAACTCACATGTATATTCATAAGTGGGGTCAAGGGTCCGTTAAAGCTTCTTATTCTTATGGGATCGGGCCGTTCGCCTCGGCAATATCAAGTATCATATTCTTATGGGATCGGGCCATTCTCCTCGGCAATATCAAATATCATATTCTTATGGGATCTGGTCGTTCGCCTCGGCAGTCTCATATTCTTATGGGATCGGGCCATTTTCCTCGACAGTATCTTATTCTTATGGGATCGGTCCGTTCGCCTCGGCATTTCTATAAAATACTCTTATGGGATCGGGTCGTTTGCCTTGGCAACTTCATGAAACACTGTTATAGGATTAGGTCGTTCTCCACGGCAGAATTATGCATAATATTTGACAAGAAGCCAGTGTATCCGTGAGTTTTCCTGATTTAAATTGTGACGACCTATCTGGTGGGGACTATTTGATATATATACTCCGGATGAGGAGATAACCGATTCCTATATTTATTTACACTATTTATTTACCATGCCTCATACTTGTTTACTTTCTATTGTACTTGATTTATTGGACCACTAGTAAGTGTCAATGTCGACCCAACGCCACTACTTCTCCGGGGTTAGGCTAGATACTTACTAGGTATACGTTGATTTACGTACTCATACTACACTTCTGCACATATTGTGCATATATATATTTCTGGTGGTCTTTTGGGCGCAAAGTCGCAGCTATTACGGGGACTTTATGGTGAGTTGCATCCTATGTTACGATCCGCAGCATACAGAGTCTCCATCAGAGTTATTTACATTTTTCCTGTCTAACTTATATTCCAGACAGATATTGTATTGTTATTGTACCTTCTAGTAGACGTTCATGCACTTCTGACACTCGGTTTTGGGGGTGTTCTAGAATTTGTTATGGATTGTTTTACATTGATACACTTTCACTTATTATCTTAACGAAACATTACGTAATCACAATTTATTTTAATGCACTGACCTCTCTATCTATGTAAGATTCATGATTTTAAAAATAATAAAATGAATAATTAAGTGTTGGCTTGCCTAACGGTGACGTTGGGCGCCATCACGGTCTATAGTAGATTTCGGGTCGTGACAGATAAACTTGAGTCAAGATCTGATAAGTGTAGATTCATTGGGTATCCCAAAGAAACAATGTGATATTATGGAAGGGAATTTCTTTTAGAAGGAAATTATAGTCAAGAAACTAATGAATCAACATACAATGAAGATCATGAGACACAAGTTGAAGAACCTTTATTGGATGTTTTGAAGTTGACAAGGAAGTTTCCATCTTCAACGGTTGAATTTCAAGAACTAAATGTAGTTCAAGAGCAGGTTAATGAACCAGTTCCAAACCAAATTGAACAACAACTAAATCTAATACAATGCGAGCAAGTTGCACATGAACATCTTAGAAGGTCTACACGAGAACGTCATGTACCAACTAGACTAAATCTAATGGTACAAGATGATATATCAAATGAGGTTGATCATAATGATGATGACCCTAAGACCTATGAAGAGGCGACACAAGGTTCTGACAATGAAATATGGAAAATGGATGTGAAAACATCTTTCCTTATTGGTGAGCTAGAAGAGGAGGTTTCACATCTCTGCGTGATCATAATAAGATTTACAAGCTACAAAAATCCATTTATGGACTAAAGCAAGTCGAAATTGGAATATTCGCTTTAACAAGACAATTGAAAAGCTCAATTTTGTTAGATGCGAAGAAGAACCTTGTGTATACAAAAAGGTTAATGGGAGTATAATTATATTCTTTGTATTGTATGTTGATGATATATTACTTATATAGAATGATATACCAGCATTGCAAAGTACCAAGATTTGGCTATCTGAACAACTCTTCGTGAAGGACTTGGGAGAAGCAGCTTATATATTGGGAATAAAGATCTATAGAGATAGGTCGAGGAAGCTTGGGGTGCGATTCAGGCGAGTAGGGGGCGCCTAAGAGGGGGAGTGTCCGGCCCATTCATGTGTTTTCTATGATAGGGCTAAGACCACTACACCAGATGATCTCGTACAGTTATGGGTTCGATTTGTTATAGAGGGGCATCATTCGTATCGTGCTCCGGTTATGCTTATCATAGTGAGTCTTTCTATTTTACTTCACATATGAGTGAGTTTCGTGATCTTGTACATTGCTTATGTGCTTACCCCTATTGGGAGATTCTATAGTGGTAACATGTGTGTATCATTTTGTTTTTATTCATTATTGAGAATTATGAGACTAGAAGTGACTTTCTGTTACCTAATACAGTAGGTTATGATGTAATTTCTGAGTGATTGGTTACGATTTATGATTTAGATGCTCTACCAGGGTGGGAGTGCAGTATGTGTTATGATTTTGTTTTCAGAATTAAACTAGTAGAAGGTTTCGGTTAGTATGATGTGCATTCTACTTGCTATTCAGAGCTCAGGATGGGATCCTCGCATTTTCATGTGATTTGACATGTTTGAGCCGTGCTACGGGCTGTAGTGGAGTTATATCAGGATGCGATTCTTGTGATTTATTCATATGCTTTGATTCTCCCTTTGTGAAATTGATTCGTAGTCTGATACTGATATGGAGTGGTGCCTGTCAGGCTTGTTTGATAGTTCTCTTAGGAGTTTCTCCAAATATTCAGTCATGTTCGTGTTGTGCTTATTGAGTTTTAGCTTTCAAGGTGTGTACCCCGGTAGCGTTAGATATGACTTGTTGATTCAGGTGAATAGTTACGAGGCCTTTATGTTCTTGCATCGTTGTCAGTATTGTGAAGGTTTGAAACATGGTTCTAATAGATATGAGGTTAATTGTCGGTACTGGATTTGATTATGGGAAACTACAGTGGCTAGATTTGTTGTTTAAGGTATATGTGTGATATGTTACGTTGTGTGGTTGCACCTGGTGGGTGTAGGCATAAGTTGTTGCAGCTGGTTGAGGTTGGTACCGTGTGTTGATGTAGGAATCAGGTCTTTTGGAAATGATTGGATGGTAAGAAATTTGGTTCTAAGGTTTGCCAGTGTGGGTGGCAGGAATAATATTCAGTTTAGATGGCGTTGTCGGGCCTATGTGGAATGGGGTAACGTGGAGTCACCCACGAGTATATATATATGATGAGTATATTTAGTGATTTGTTGACCTCGGAAGGGTACTGGGCACGTTTGAGGACAAATGTTTGTTTAAGAGAGGGAGAATGTAATGACCTAACTAGTCATTTTGGGAATTAGCGCCCTATTCGGCGGCTTAAGGTCTCGAGAAGCTTCGTAGACTTGCATGTGTGGTCGAGATTGGGTTTCAGATAATTCAGGATTTAATTGAAAGAACAATTCTTATTTTTAAAGCTTAAATGAAAAGAGTTGATCGAAATTTGACTTTTGTGTAGACGACTCCGAAATGGCGTTCTGATGATTTCAATAGTTTTGTATGGTGATTTTGGACTTAGGCGTGCGTCCAGATTTGGATTTGGAGGTCTATAGGGTAATTTGATGCATTTTGGCGAAAGTTGGAAAAGTTGAAGTTTTGGAAGGTTGAGAGGTTTGACCGAGAGTTGACCATGCTGATATCGGGGTCGAAATGCTATTCCGAGAGTTTGATTAGCTATGTTATGTCATTTGGAACTAGCATGCAAAATGTGGCGTCATTCCGGGGTGATTTGATATGTTTCAGTGCGAGTTTTAGAAGTTAGAGGATTTGGAAATTTATAAGCTCGATTCGTGGTGCGATTTGTAGTTTTGACATTGTTTGATGTAATTTTAGACCTCGAGCGGGTCCGTGTTATGTTATAGGACTTCTTGGTATATTCGGATGGGATCCTGAGGGCTCGGGTGAGTTTTGGACGAGCTTCGGATCAATTGGAGCATTTTTGGGTGAGGCTGGCTTGGGCTGAGTTTTGGTGTGGTCGCACCTGCGGACCACTGGGCGCAGGTGCGAAGATAAAGGCGCAGAAGCTAGAAAGGCAGGGCTTGGCAGTCTTTGCAAATAAGGAAATTGGTGCGCATCTGCGGCTCCGCAGAAGTGAAATATTGGACGCAAAGGTGAGCTGGAGCGCAAAAGTGATTTGGGCATGCACACATACAGTTTCGCAGAAGCGGAAGATTGTGTGCATGCGCGAGAGGGCAGTTGGTCTGTGGGCTTTGCAGGTGTGGTTCTTTTGTCACAAAAGCGATGCCGCAGAAGCAGCTAATTATGTTGCAGGCGCGATCAGGCCTGTGCAGACTCTATATTGTCGAGGGTTTGGGGGGATTTATTCATTTGTTTGAGTTGTAGACCTCGGGTTTGGGAGATATTTCATTGGTTGTTCACGCAACTCATTGGGGTAAGTGTTCTCTACTCTAATCTTGTTATATTTCATGAATCCATTTCTATTTTCATCATTTAATTAGTGAATTAAGTTGGAAATTTGAGGAAACTTTGTAGAAATCTTTCAAAATATAAAATGATAATTTGAAGGGCGATATATCGGAATTTGATAATTCTTGTTTGGTTGGACTCGTTATCGAATGGGTGTTCAGAATTTGGACTCTCCCTTGTCGAACTATTCTTGTTGAGACTATTAGTTTCCTGTTGTGTCTTTCTATGTGAGTTCGTTCTTCCGTTTCTTTGTGTTTTGAAGTTTTTGTGTTGATTACTTGCCTTATTCTCGTGTTATTGTTGTTGTTGTTGTTGTTGTTGTTGTTGTTGT
>AWOL01S0133131.1:46932-93747 GCA_000715115.1 Nicotiana otophora
TATTGTTGTTGTTGTTGTTGTTGTTGTTGTTGTTGTTGTGTTACGTGTTGTTGGGCCGAGGGCTATACGTGGTTGTGATATAGAAACTATTTTGAGGAAATGTTGTGGCATGTGGGCACAGATGGTGAAAGTCATTTATTTAAGTTATTATATTTTTGGTATACGTGTTTTGTTGAGAAAATTGTTATGTGTTTGCACGAGGTTTCTGCCGTGCGGTTGTTATTGTGTTACACGAGATTTTTGTCGTGCTGTTGTTACTGATACGCATGTGGTGGTATAAGGTCCGGGCATTGAAACGCATGCGGTGAGATAAGGTTGGCTTGAAATGCGCGGCTAGTAGGGAACTACTAGAAGCCATGCGGTATGATAAGGTGGGCTAAAATGCAGAATGCTATTTCGGGAAAATGATTTTCAAAAACTAAATATAAAGGCTCCCGCAGTGATATAAGAAAAGTTATGATTCATTTACGATTTGAGACTACGAGGCAGTACCTCGGGGGAGTGCTCTTGTTCTCATTTCCCCTTTTCCGTATGCTTGTCTTTAAGTGTTGTTTTCCTTAGCATACTATTAATGTTTTCCCTCTGTGTTGCACTATTTGCTCAGCTTTGTGTAGCTAATCTTATTGTGTTGGTCCCTGCTTCAAACTTCATTGGTGCTTCTGTTACACCGTACATTTTGTGATGATCGTTGCTTATGTGCCATTCATTTACTCTACTCTTATATGTTGACTGGAATTATGGTAGAACACTTTCACAAGAAAACACGTAGTTAAATCACCCATATCAATTTTAAAAGGTGAATCCTGACGGCATTAACCATTATACGTACTCTTGCATTCTGTGTGAGGATTATTTTATTGGCACGTGAGTCGTCCGTGCGATTATGAGTTGTAATGTGGGCATAAGATGCCAAGTGATTAGGTTTCATGAATTGGGACCCGTGAACTGTGATTTTGAGGTTCGATACCTCGTGGAAATGCTTGAACAAATTTGGTATGAAAGCGGTTGTTCTCATTGAGTTGTTGCTGGTTTTCCCTTTATTTGGTTTCCCCGGACTTAGACTGTGATTAGTTACTCTACAACATTATTACCTGATTGCTTCCTATTGAATATTGTTGTTACTAATGTATCATTTCAAGTACTGTTGTGTATTCCTTATCATGCTTAGCTTTATATTAATATTGTTTCTCTGTTAGTTCATCTACACACTTGTTCAGGTTGTTTATTTCGGTAGGTGTCTTGACTGTACCTGGTCACTACTCCACCGAGGTTAGTCTTGATACTTACTAGGTACCACTGTAGTGTACTCATACTATACTTCTGTACATTTTTGTGATTATCCAGGTGCCTCAGTTGTTGTTGATTATTAGATGGATGGTAGAGCTGTGGAGACTCAAGGTAAACCTGTCGTCGCGTTCGCAGGCCTTGGAGTCACCTTCTGATATTTTCATTGTACTGTTTAATTCCATCCGAACAGTTGTATTTAGGGATTTTCTATCAAACTCAGTAGAGCTTATGACTTGTACTACCGGTTTTGGGAATTCTAATTTATATAAGATTTTTATCTCATATTTTTCATTTGATGGTTGTATTCTTATAATTATTTAGTAAGTGTTAGGGTTACCTAGTCTTAGAGACTAGTTGCCGTCATGACATCTTACGGGGGGAGGGGGGAGGGGGGGCGAATTAGGGTCGTGACAAGTTGGTATCAGAGCCCTAGGTTCATAGGTGCTACGAGTCATAAACGAGTGTAGTAGAGTCTTGTGGATCGGTACAGAGACGTCTGTACTTATCTTCGAGAGGCTACAGAACTATTAGGATAGTTTCACTTTTTTCATTCTTATCGTGCGAGTTTATTGATCTCGGAGTTTGAACCTTTGTCATTCTATTCTCTCACAAATGGTAAGGACACGATATGCAGTTACCGACAATGTTGCCCCAGAACCGGCGTTGCTAGGGCCGGGGTAGTGGCCGAGGAGGAGCATGTGCTACAGCTAGAGCACCGTCATAATAGCTGTTGAGGATCCGTCAGTAGCTCTTGTTGGGGGACAGGTGCCGGAGGTGCCTGTGGTTACCCTAGGACTTCAGGAGACTTTAGCACAGTTCCTGAGCATGTTTGGTACATTGGCTCAGGCGGAAAGTTGATTTCGGTTGCACCAGCTACTTCACAGAACGGGGGAGGAGCTCAGACTCCCGCTGCACGTACTCTAGAGCAGTGAGTCCACGTTGGTTAGGTTCCAGGTGTCATACCAATATAGCCTGTTGTCCCAGTTCAGTCTATGGTTCGAGCAGCATCATATGAGGAGTAACAACTTAGACTTCTAAAGTTCCAGAAGTATTACCCTCCTATTGTCGGTGGTTTAGCTTCAAAGTATGTGCATGGGTTCTTAGGGGAGTGCTACTGTATTCTCTGCACTATGGGTATTGTGGAGACGAGTGGAGTTGCTTTTACTGCATTCTAGCTTAAGGGAGCGACATATCAGCGGTGGCGAGCGTATAAGTTGAGTAGTCCGGCCGACACAGCTTTACTTTCATGGGTTCAGTTTTCAAAAGTGTTCTTGAGAGAGTTTGTTCCCCAGACCCTTCAAGATGCATGGCGCGTGGAGTTTGAGTAGTTGCGCCAGGGCACTATGTCAGTGTCAAAGTATGATGCTATATTCAATGAATTGTCCAGACATGAACCTACTTGGGTTTCTACAGTTGGAGAGTGAGTCCGTGTGTTCATTGAGGGGCTCAGCCATGATATCTGGTTCAGCATGGCTCGGGAGTTGGAGTCGGATATTCCATCTCAGTAGGTAGTAGAGATCGCTCATTGATTAGAGGACATGTGGGACAAAGAGGGAGAAGTCATGCGGGGTCAGTAGATAGAGGACATAGAGGCTAAGAGGACTCGCAGACCGGAGAGACCTATTAGTTCCTATTTTGGAGGCAGGGTATGTCATGGTAGATGTTTTGTGGGTCAGACAGTTTAGTTTGCACCTTAGATTTCGCACGGTGTTTTAGGTACCCATGGGTCTCAGAGTGCCTGTACCAGAAAGCTTCCAGAGCCACGTCAGCGGAGAGGTTACTTTGAGTGTGGAAATACCAGCCACATGGTGAGAGATTGTCCCAGACTTCAGACAGATATGTCACAGCACGGTATTCAGGCTATGAGTTATGCTTCAGTTGCTGATATCCCTGCATCGCCAGCTTAGGGTGCAGGTCAGGCGAGTAGAGGGCGCCTAAGAGGGGGAGTGCCCGGCCCATTGATGTGTTTTCTACGGTAGGGCTAAGGCCGCTACACCAGATGATCTCGTACAGTTATGGTTTCGAATTGTTATAGAGGGGCATCATTCGTATCGTGCTTCGGTTATGCTTATCATAGTGAGTCTTTCTATTTTACTTCACATATGAGTGAGTTTCGTGATCTTGTACATTGCTTATGTGCTTACCCCTATTGGGAGATTCTATAGTGGTAGCATGTGTGTATCATTTTGTTTTTATTCATTATTGAGAATTATGAGACTAGAAGTGACTTTCTGTTACCTAATACAGTAGGTTATGATGCAATTTGTGAGTGATTGGTTACGATTTATGATTTAGATGCTCTACCAGGGTGGGAGTGCAGTATGTGTTATGATTTTGTTTTCGGAATTGAACTAGTGGAAGGTTTCGGTTGGTATGATGTGCATTCTACTTGCGATTCAGAGCTCAGGATGGGATCCTCCCATTTTCATGTGATTTGACATGTTTGAGCCGTGCTACGGGCTGCAGTTGAGTTACATGAGGATGCGATTCTTGTGATTTATTCATATGCTTTGATTCTCCCTTTGTGAAATTGATTCGTAGTCTGATACTGATATGGAGTGGTGCATGTCGGGCTTGTTTGATAGTTCTCTTATGAGTTTCTCCAAATATTCAGTCATGTTCGTGTTGTGCTTATTGAGTTTTAGCTTACGAGGTGTGTGTCCCGGAGGCATTAGATGTGACTTGTTAATTCCGGTGAATAGTTACGAGGTCTTTATATTCTTGTATCGTTGTCAGTGTTGTAAAGGTTTGAAATAAGGTTCTAACAGATATGTGGCTAATTGTCGGTACTAGAATTGATTATGGACAGCTACTGTGGCTAGAGTTGTTGTTTAAGACATATGTGTGATGTGTTATGTCGTGTGGTTACACCTGGTGGGTGTAGGCATAAGTTGTTGCAGCTGGTTGAGGTTGGTACCGTATGTTGATGTAGGAATCGGGTCTTTTGGAAATGATTGGATGGTGAGAAATTTGGTTCTTAGGTTTGCCAATGTGGGTGGAAGGAATAATATTCAGTTGATATGGAGTTGTCGGGCCTATCTGGATTGGGGTGACATGGAGTCACCCGCGAGTATATGTATGATGAGTACATTCAGTGATTTGTTGACCTCGGAATGGTACTGGGCACGTTCGAGGACGAATGTTTGTTTAAGAGGGGGAGAATGTAACGACCCAACCGGTCGTTTTGGGAATTAGCGCCATGTTCGGCGGCTTAAGGTCACGAGAAGCTTTGTAATGTGTATTATGATTGCGTGTGTGGTCGAGATTGGTTTTCAGATGATTCGGGATTTAATTGAAAGAACAATTCTTATTTTTGAAGCTTAAATGAAAAGAGTTGACCGAAATTTAACTTTTGCGTAGACGACTCCGAAATGGCGTTATGATGATTTCAATAGCTTCATATGGTGATTTTGGATTTAGGCGTGTGTCTAGATTTGGATTTGGAGGTCCATAGGTTAATTTGATGCATTTTGGCGAAAGTTGGAAAAGTTGAAGTTTTGGAAGGTTGAGAGGTTTGGCCGAGAGTTGACCTTGGTGATATCAGGGTCGGAATGCGATTCCGAGAGCTGAATTAGCTATGTTATGTCATTTGGAACAAGCATGCAAAATTTGGCGTCATTCCGGGTTGATTTGATATGTTTCAACACGAGTTTTAGAAATTAGAAGATTTGAAAATTTATAAGTTCGATTTGTGGTGAGATTTGTTGTTTCGACGTTGTTTGATGAGATTTGAGACCTCGAGCGGGTCTGTGTTATGTTATAGGACTTGTTGGTATATTCGGACGAGGTCCTGAGGGGCTCGAGTGAATTTCGGACGAACTTCGAATTAATTTTAGCATTTTTGGGTGAGGCTGGCTTGGACCACTGGGCAAACTTTGGGCATGCGCACCTGCAGTTACGCAGAAGCAAAAGAATGTCCGCATGTGCGATAGGGCAATTGGTCTGTGGTCTTTGCAGGTGCGGTTTGTTTGCCACAAAAGCGATGCCACAGAAACAGCTAATTATGTCGCAGGTGCGATCAGGCCTTGGCAGACTAGATATTGTCGAGGGTTTTTGGGGATTTATTCATTTTTTGGAGTTGTAGGCCTCGGTTTTGGGAGATATTTCGTTGGTTTTTCAAGCAACTCATTGGGGTAAGTGTTCTCTACCCTAATCTTGTTATATTTCATGAATCCATTTCTATTTTCATCATTTAATTAGTGAATTAAATTGGAAATTTGGGGAAATTTTGTAGAAATCTTTCAAAATGTAAAATGATGATTTGAAGGACGAATTGATATCAAAATTTGGTAATTCTTGTATGGTTGGACTCGTTATCGAATGGGTGTTTGGATTTTTATAATTTGGGTCAGGTTCTGAGGTGCAGGGTCGGGGTTTGACTTTTGGGTTTACTTTTAGTTCTTGTTAAAGATTGAAGCTTTATTATCCGTAATTATTTTCTATGAGTTTTATTTATGAATTGAAAATATTTTGGTTAGATCTGAGTCGTCCGGAGGTTGTTTCACGTATAAAGGTCAGTTTAGAGTAACATTCTAGCTTCTTTGAGGTAAGTATCTTGCCTAACTTTGTGGGGGAGGGGGGGCTACCCCTTAGGCTTTGAGTCTTTTGTGCTAATTGTGTCATGTGAAGGTCGAGTACGCGAGGTAATGAGTATGTGCCCGAACGTATTTGTGGAAATTTGACCATCTAGTGCTCTTAGGTTCTTATGTCCATTAAATATGAAGTTGTTTTGCCATGTTAAATTTCTCATTTACTAAATTCACCCTTACGTGCCTTAATTAAAATTAATTGCTTCATGTTCTACCCTTATTGCCGATTAAACGTAGTGATTGAATTCCTTCTATGGTTCTACATGAGAAACCAGTACGAATATAACCTACATGTCCAATTGAACTATGAGCTAGAAGTTTGTTTACTTTTGTTTGTCCATGGTGGCCAGTGCTTCTAAGATCATAGAAGCAACGCTGCAGAAAAAGAAGATTTGTTGCAATGCAGCTCCATAAGAATCATAAATAGAAACACGTGAAATATTAGCAGAAATAGAGATTTTAGGCGCAATAGAAAGGATACTCTTATGTGCCTTAACTGAAGTTGTTGCCTTTTTTATCATCATGCCATCTTTTCATAATTGCTTAACCTTAATTGAAATCATTGTTATCTTTCTATAATTTCTTAAACCTTAATTGAAATCATTATTATCTCTTCCGTAATTGCTTAGCCTTAATGGAAGTTTTTTAATTGTTGACGTATTCTTATTTGGGGTCATTGATTCATGTTATCTCTCTTGTTGTCGAATTGCACTTTCGTGGAATCATTGTTACACATTATCTCTCCCTTGTTGAACTATTCTTGTTGTGACTATTATTTTTCTGTTGTGTCTTTCTCTATGAGTTCGTCCTTCTATTTCTTTGTGTTTTGAAGTTCTTGTGTTGATTTACTTGCCGTATTACCGTGTTATTATTGTTATTATTTTTGTATTCCATGTTGTTGGGCCGAGGGCTATACGTGGTTGTGATATTGAAACTGTTTTGAGAAAATGTTGTGGCATGTGGGCACAAATGGTGAAAGTCATTTATTTGAGTTTTTATGTTTTGGGCATACGTGTTTTGTTGAGAAAATTGTTATGTGTTTGTACGAGGTTTCTCCGTGCGGTTGTTATTGTGTTGCACGAGGTTTCTATTGTGTTGTTGTTATTGATACGCATACGGTGGTATAAGGTCTGGGTGTTGAAACGCATGCGGTGAGATAAGGTGGGCTTAAAACACGCGGCTAGTAGAGTAACTACTAGAAGCCATGCGATGTGATAAGGTGGGCTAAAACGCGGGATGCTATTTCGGGAAAATAATTTTCAAAAACTAAATACAAAGGTCGCCGCGGTGATATAAGGAAAGTTGTGATTCATTTACGATTTGACACTACGAGGCGGTACCTCGGGAGTGCTCTTGTTGTCATTTCCCATTTTCTTTGCACTTATCTTTGATTGTTGTTTTCCTTAGCATACTATTAATTGTTTTCCTCTGTGTTGCACTATTTGCTTAGCTCTGTGTAGCTAATCTGGTTGTGTTGGTCACTGCTTCAAACTTCATTGCTGCTTCTGTTACACCGTACATTTCGTGGTGATCATTGCTTATGTGTCATTCATTGACTCCATTCTTATTTGTTGACTGAAATTATGGTAGACCACTTGTGCAAGCATACACTTAGTTAAATCACCCATATCAGTTTTAAAAGGTGAATCTTGACGACATTAACCATTATACGTACTCTTGTCTTATTGCTTTCTGTGTGAGGATTGTTTTATTGGCACACGGGTCGTCCGTGCGGTTATGAGTTATAATGTGGGAACAAGATGCCAAGTGATTAGGGTTGGGACTCGTGAGCTGTGATTTTAAGGTTCGGAACCTCGTGAAAATGCTTGAATAGATTTGGTATGAAAGCGGTTATTCTCATTGAGTTGTTGCTGGTTTTCACTTTATTTGGTTTCCCCAGGCTTAGACTGTGATTAGTTACTCTACAGCATTATTACCTGATTGCTTCCTGTTGAATATTATTGTTACTAATGTATCATTTCAAGTACTGTCTTGTATTCCTTATCCTGCTTAGCTTTATATTAATAGTGTTTCTCTGTTAGTTCATCTACACACTTATTCGGGTTGTTTAGTCGGGTAGGTGTCTTGACTGTCCCTCGTCACTACTCCACCGAGGTTAGTCTTGATACTTACTGGGTACCACTGTGGTATACTCATACTACACTTCTGCATATTTTTGTGCAGATCCACGTGCCTCGGTTGCTGTTGATTAGTAGCTGGTTGGTCGAGCTGTGGAGACTCAAAGTAAACATGTCGTCGCATTTGCAGGCCTCAGAGTCACCTTCTGATATTTTCATTGTACTGTTTAATTTCATCCGAACGGTTGTATTTAGCGATTTTCTAGCAAACTTAGTAGAGCTTATGACTTATACTACCAGTTTTGGGAATCGTAATTTGTATAAGATTTTTATCTCGTATTTTTCATTTGATGGTTGAATTCTTCTAATTATTTAGTAAGTGTTAGGATTACCTAGTCTTAGAGACTAGGTCCCGTCACGGCATCTTACGAGGGAGAAATTAGGGTCATGACATATAACATGGATATTCCAAAAGAGGCTATCTACCGATAAGCATTGGAATTACTCTCGGTAAGGAGGGTTGTCCTAAAACACCTAAAGAGAGAGAACACATGAGTAGGATCCCATACGCTAGCGCAGTGGGAGTTATCATGTATATCATGACATGTACACGTCCTAATGTAGCTTATGCACTTGGAGTGACTAGCCGATATCAAGCAAATCCTGGTGAGGAACATTAGAAGCTGGTGAAGACCATTCTTAAGTGCTTAAGAAGGACTAATGTTCAATTCCTCATCTATGGACATTCTGAGTTTAAACTTGAAGGTTATACTGATGCAAGTTTCTCTTCAGATAATGATGATAACAAATCTATTTCTGGTTATGTATTCACCTTAAATGGTGGTGCAGTGAGTTGGAAAACTTCCAAACAAGCTGCAATAGCTGATTCAGTAACTGAAGCAGAATATATAGCAGCTAGTAAAGCTGCTAAGGAAGCTGTTTGGATGAAAAAGGTTCTTAAATGAACTTGGTATGTTTCCTTCAATAGAAGGTACAGTTCCATCGTTGTGTGACAATACTGGATCCATTGCTCAATCAAAAGAACCAAGATCACACCAAAAATCCAAACTCGTTCTGCGAAGGTATCACTTGATAAGAGAAAGCATTGAACGTGAAATGTCTAGATTCAAAAGGTTGATGAAAATGAAAATGTTGCTGACCCATTCACTAAAGCGCTTGGAGCAAAGGAGTTTGACAAGCACATGTAAAAATTGGGAATGAAGTGCAAGACTGATTGGCTCTAGTGCAAGTGGAAGATTGTTAGGGATATAGTAGATACGTCCTAGATCCAATCTCATGTTTGATGATTTGAATATATTCTTGTGAACGTTATTTGATATAAAAATATATATGGCATCTAATATTCTTTTATCATAGTTATTATTAATTATTTGATTAACTTGATAAGGTACTTGATTAAATTTCGAAACTTGTCATCATGATGGAGACCATGATAATGAGAGTAAAGTTTCTTATAATTTTATCTAAATTTGTTCTTGATCGTAAGATTATTAATTTGGACATTAATAATCTGGTTAGATTAATATTTATGTGATTGTCTTTATGGGATAAAGATTAGTTGATCTCATTAACTAAATCACATAGATAGATAATGCATATATAGATATGATCATTGAGCTGACTCATTGGATAATTCCTAATGGTTAGAATTACCATAAATTTTCAATATGATATTATGTTGAAGAATAAGATGTAAGAGTTTCCTTTGACCTGAGATCATCATAGTAATTGACAAGTTATTTATTGTGCTTTGATACTAGACACCTATGGCCTGAGGGCTATAGTTAAAAGGATATTGGGTACGATTAAATACTTGTAGAATTAGGGATTGATCAAGATGGAATTTGTCAACTCTTGGTAATGAGTTTAAGCTCCATATTATCATGAATTATAAATGACTAAACTAAGACCTTGGCCAGGGCAATTAAATGAAAGAAGAAAAGAGTTTCTTAGGTCATTCAATGGTCGATTATATTTGACATGAATATATAGTTAGTCGCCTATTAGGATTTGACAGTTGAACCATATCCTAGGGTGACCTGGAGCTATAAGGACAGAGGGAATTACTACATTATTCTTCTGCTATTTCTAGAGAGTAAATTGTTGCTAGGCCCCGCAAATATTTCCAAATGATTTAAGTTTTTAAACTGTGCCAACGGTATCTGGGAATAACATATTTGAGTATTAAAGGAGACCTATGGGATAGAGCCACATCATGTTAAATTGATAATGTATGTTTAAGGTGTGTTGGAACATACTAAGGAGTTTTGGGAATGGCAAGAACTTGTATGGAACAAGTTGGATGTTTCAATTGACACAAGACCCAACATCAAATGAATAGAACTACCACAATATAATGCCTTAGGTGGTGATCTACCTCTCAAGTTAAATATCTTTGAATCTAGTTTCCAACTCATCAAACCGTTTGTAATTTGGATATGTATACGGTAAGTTATGGCCATTTTACTGAACATGTGTCAGATGCACGACCAAATCCGCGGCCGCGAATATTTGAGTGTTTCTGCCTCAAATCCGCGGCCAATGCGTGGCCAAATCCGCGGCCAATGCACGGCCAAATCCGCGGCCGCGCACGTGGGAACTCATTAAATAACCCCAAGGCCGAGAATAGAGGGGGGTTAAGTCATTTTTGCCAAAAATCTGATACTTTTAGAGAGAAGGGAGAGTGTTTTAGAGAGAGAGGAAACCCTAGGCTAATTATTCATCAAGTCTTGCTCAAACCTTGGAATATTAACAAGGAAATCTCACAAGTTCTTCATCTAAGAGGTAAGATTCAAACCCCTAATCTTCAATTTCGAATTTAGGTAAAAGATGGTTGATTTAGAGTATGATTCTTGGGTATAAGAGCATTATATATACATGCTTGTACTAATAAGGTTTGTGGGAAGATTGTTGAGCTCAAATAGTAAATATTAGGTTGTGGAGTGAAGGAAATCTTGTAGAAGAACCTTGTAGTTAGATTTGCACACCTAGTGTTTGATAAAATGCTCAAATAAGCCGAGATCATGAATATCTTCCTAATAATGGTTCAATTTTTGTTATGTCTCAAAATAGATTGGGATTGCTAGAATTTCCGGAACGTTGTAGTAATTTAAGGAAAGCTCAAAGCAAGGTATGTTGGCTAAACTCTTCTCTTAGAATTGAATCCCACGATGTTCATGTAAATTATGTAAGACCCGAGTGGCTTGTGTTGAAAGATATATGTCCCGAGTAAGTTTGTGTTGAAAGATATATGTTCCGAGTAAGTTTGTATTGAAATATATATATGTTCAATAAGTATCCTAAATGCTTTATTCATATTATGTTGCCAATTGAGGATGTTTTCAAGTATGGACTGTGCTTTAATAATGTATCGAGTTCAAACGAAGGCTATTATGCCAAATTTTGTGAAATATATCTATGTGCCTTAGACTTTTAATTGCTCACATATGTACTACACACCTTGATTTGAATTGTTGTTGTTGGTGATGATGATGTTGATGTTTGAAAGTAAAAAGGTGAGCATGAAATATTAAATACAGCCAACATGCTAAGAGTGATTTTATAATTGTGGCCAATGGTGCCAATGAAATGAAATGAAATAATATTAGAAAGATTATGAAACGAGCTTTGACTTAACTATTCCAAAATTGACTTCGATAATATAATTGGATAAAAGCTTATGAACTCAAGTGATGCCCAAATGTGGATGTTTTATCTAATGTTATGCTTTGTAAGTATTTTTCAATGTGTTTTGTGTGTCTTACACATTCGTGAGTGGAAATTGTGTATGATCTTAACTTGTGATTCGATTGCCAGTCATTTTACTCCATTTATTGGAAAGAAATCTATTGTGTTTAAAGCCTTCATTACTAATGAACTTAAAGTTGAGAATTCTGGAATATTCTACTTGTTGATAATTATGATGATGATCTATGAAAGGGAGAAAATAAAAGTGTAGAATATGATATACGGCCACAATACCATGAATGCATAAGAATATGTATGGCCAAGAGAGCCAATGAAATAGGAATGTTGTAAGTAGTTGAAAGTAATTGTGAAGTGATATATGGTGGGGAAGGTTATGAGACGAATGTATTTGTACTTATGTTTCCAATGTGTTATAAGCTCTTACGCCCTCATGAGGAGAGACTATAGCGCTCCTAAATATCTTAAATGTTCTTGATGTCCTATGATCACCTATGGCAAGTAGAAGTAAGTGATGGTATGAACATGAAATGTTATCGTTTGCCAAAATGAGAATTATGAGGTGTTGTATGTCTCTATGGTTTCTATCATAGTATGTATGCTACTAAAACAATTAATGTAAATGACTTTGATGTTAAGCCCCCAAGAATCATAAACATAGCTAATGACCATAAGTTGATAAGAGGGTATATATGTGGTGGAAGAGAGATGTCCTATGCTAAATGATGATAAATCTTATGAAAACGAATTTGGGCCATGTGCCACTGAAATTGGCATGTTGATTCACCATACATGTGCTAATGTAATGAGAGATGTTTCTCCATAATGAGCATGAACATGAAGTGTCTCGATGATTCGGGAACTTACGATCTTAAAAGTAATGTTAATCATGTCGCTTTGAGTTTATACATGGTTATATGCATAATGATGTGTTTTGAAGCCCTATGGACGGTCTATTAAACGCATAGGGTATATCTTGTTATGAAATCCTATGGACGGTCTATGAAACGCATAGGTATATTATGTTATGAAATCCTATGGACGGTCTATAAAACGCATAGGTATATCTTGTTATGAAATCCTATGGACGGTCTATGAAACGCATAGGTATATTGTGTTATGAAATCCTATGGACGGTCTATGAAACACATAGGTATATTGTATTATGAAATCCTATGGACGGTCTATGAAACACATAAGTATATTGTGTTATGAAATCCTGTGAACGGTCTATGAAACGCTATATCATATTATGAAATTACTATGAACGGTCTATGAAATGCACATGTGTATTTGCATTGTATATGAAATCCTGTGAACGGTCTATGAAACGCATAGGTATATTGTACAAGTAAACACTGTGAACGGTCTGTGAAACGCACATGTGTATTTATATTGTATATGTAATCCTATGGTCGATCTATGAAACGCATAGGTATATTNTTGCATTGTATATGAAATCCTATGAACGGTCTATGAAATACATAGGTAAATTTTATAAGTAAACACTATGAACGGTCTGTGAAACGCATAGGTGTATTTATATTAAATATGCAATCATATGGACGGTCTATGAAACGCATAGATATATTGTGTTATGAAATCCTATGGACGGTCTATGAAACGCATAGGTATATCTTGTTATGAAATCCTATGGACGGTCTATGAAACACATAGGTATATTGTATTATGAAATCCTATGGACGGTCTATGAAACACATAAGTATATTGTGTTATGAAATCCTGTGAACGGTCTATGAAACGCTATATCATATTATGAAATTACTATGAACGGTCTATGAAATGCACATGTGTATTTGCATTGTATATGAAATCCTGTGAACGGTCTATGAAACGCATAGGTATATTGTACAAGTAAACACTGTGAACGGTCTGTGAAACGCACATGTGTATTTATATTGTATATGTAATCCTATGGTCGATCTATGAAACGCATAGGTATATTGTGTTATAAAATCCTATGGATGGTCTATGAAACGCATAGGTATATCTTGTTATGAAATCCTATAGACGGTCTATGAAATGCATAGGTATATTGTGTTATGAAATCCTATGGACGGTCTAAGAAACGCATAGGTATATCTTGTTATGAAATCCTATGGACGGTCTATGAAACGCATAGGTATATTGTGTTATGAAATCCTATGGACGGTCTATGAAACGCATAGGTATATCTTGTTATGAAATCCTATGGACGGTCTATGAAACACATAGGTATATTGTATTATGAAATCCTATGGACGGTCTATGAAACACATAAGTATATTGTGTTATGAAATCCTGTGAACGGTCTATGAAACGCTATATCATATTATGAAATTACTATGAACGGTCTATGAAATGCACATGTGTATTTGCATTGTATATGAAATCCTGTGAACGGTCTATGAAACGCATAGGTATATTGTACAAGTAAACACTGTGAACGGTCTGTGAAACGCACATGTGTATTTATATTGTATATGTAATCCTATGGTCGATCTATGAAACGCATAGGTATATTGTGTTATAAAATCCTATGGATGGTCTATGAAACGCATAGGTATATCTTGTTATGAAATCCTATAGACGGTCTATGAAATGCATAGGTATATTGTGTTATGAAATCCTATGGACGGTCTATAAAACACATAGGTATATTGTGTTATGAAATCCTGTGAACGGTCTATGAAACGCTATATCATGTTATGAAATCACTATGAACGGTCTATGAAATGCACATGTGTATTTGCATTGTATATGAAATCCTGTGAACGATCTATGAAACGCATAGGTATATTGTACAAGTAAACACTGTGAACGGTCTGTGAAACGCACATGTGTATTTATATTGTATATGTAATCCTATGGTCGATCTATGAAATGCATAGGTATATTGTGTTATGAAATTCTATGGACGGTCTATGGAACGCATAGGTATATCTTGTTATGAAATCCTATGGACGGTCTATGAAACGCATAGGTATATTGTGTTATGAAATCCTATGGATGGTCTATGAAACACATAGGTATATTGTGTTATGAAATCCTGTGGACGGTCTATGAAACGCATAGGTATATCATATTATGAAATCACTGTGAACGGTCTATGAAACGCACAAGTGTATTTGCATTGTATATGAAATCTTATGAACAGTCTATGAAACGCATAGGTATATTGTATAAATAAATACCGTGAACGGTCTATGAAACGCACATGTGTATTTATATTGTATATGTAATCCTGTGAATGATCTATGAAACGCACAGGTGTATTGTGTAAGTAAACACTGTGAACGGTATATGAAACGTACAAGTGTATGTGTATTGTGTAAGTAAACACTGTGAACAGTCTATGAAACACACAGGTGTACTGTATAGATGATACTATGAACGGTCTATGAAACGTACAGGTGTATTGTATAAGTAAACACTGTGAACGGTCTATGAAATGCACAGGTGTATTGTATGATATATGTGAATAATATGAACGGTCCATGAGATACATAGGTGTATTGTCTATGAAATCATATGAACGGTCTATGAAATGTATAAGTGTAAGATAAGAGAGGGATATGAAAGGTCTAGTGAGACGCATTGTTAACGCAGACATTACGTGCCATTTTCATTGGCCTTGTTCGTGCATGTTGTTTCAATTAATTTTTATTATGTGTTCCACGTATAGATCATATTGACATTCTATTTTGAAAGAGGAATTTTTAGCTATACATACTAATGCTATTCGACAGTACTAACGTCCCTTTTGCCGGGAGCGCTGCATCTTTGAATGGATGCAGGTATACTTCTACAGGATGATATGGATCTTTGATAAGAATCTTCTGTGCAGTAGATTATGGTGAGCCCGCTACAATTCCAGTGGGCATTTGAGTCTAGTTGGTTTTATGTACTTAGGTATCTATTGTCATAGAAGCTCCATGTACACTGTGGGTCATGTACTTAAGTTTTTGAGTTTTGTCGTGTAATTATGTTCATAAATATTTATGAAGTTATGTACCCATCATGAGAGAAAAAGAAAACAAAAGAAAAAAAAATTCGAGCCATTGAGCCAAATGCATTCAAATATGAAAGTCATGATTTAATTATGTTTTGATAAATCAAGCATGAGTTATGATGAGAGGTTGATGTAACATAGGCTTGCTTGACTGGATTCACTTGGTTGAGCGTCGGTCGCGCTCCTCGAGTTTGGGGCGTGACAATTGTATACTTTATTCTATCTGGTCATTCAGAAGTGTTACTAGATGCCACCCTTGATTAGTATATTGATGTGATCAATTTACTACTGGCTTAGTATTGAACCTATGGGGTCACACATTAACGAGTGTTCTGATCTTTGCAAAAGGATTAATTACTTTATTATTTGATAATTAAATTAAAGAATTTAATTAGTCAAATAAATTTACTTATTAGTCCAAATAAAATATTATTATATTTTTTGCTAGCATAGAGGATATAATTAATATTGTGAATGTCACGACCCAAAATACAACTAGTTGTGATGGAACCCAACCCAACCCGCTAGGTAAGCCAATTGACAATAAACAAATTCCAATAAAATTTAATGAGACAAATAAATAAAATAAAATATACGAATCTTATACATTTCCCAAGGACTGGTAGTACAAAACATGAGCTTCTAAGATACAGAGTTTACAAAGCTAGTGTAAAATAAATGCATCATCTGTCCGAGTTATACATAAACAGATTTTTCATAAGTCTAGAGCCACCATGAACAAGAGGCAGCTATTACCGGAATGTAGATACGTCTTCAATACTAGCTCCCGTCACACACAGCAACGTCAGCATCCAAGTCTGCACGCAAGGTGCAGAAGTATAGTATGAGTACAACCGACCTCATGTACTCAATAAGTAACAAACCTAACCTTAGGTTGAAAGTAGTGACGAGCTGGGGCAAGGGTCAGAGTCCAACTCTAATAACCAGTAATAGTGCATAACAATATAATAAAAAAATGGTACACAAAGAAACTCAGAGATATGATGCTCGGCTTATTCACAGTTACAGAAAAATAGGCATGCTTTTCAAGTATAGCAGTAAATCCCAAATCTTTCGCTGAAAACACCAAAAGTATGAGTAAGTTTGAAAACTGTAATTTTTCCCAAGGATTTCAACAGGTAAATGTTTCATTTTCAAATGGCATGAGGAAAATATATCTCTATGCCTACATGTCAATATGTATGAGAAGTCATGAATGACGTTATACCGTGCAACATAAGGAAAATGCATCTCTATGCATGTACGTCAAGTGTGCATGTTGAATGCGATGCAACTCAGTGATAAAACCATATGCATACTCTCAGAGTATCAATTCACTCAGTCCTCCCAGTCACTCGGTCCTCACATCCACTCAGTCCTCACAGTCACTCAATCCTTCCAATCACTCGGCACTCGCACTCAGTAGGTACATGCGCTCATTGGGGGTATGTACAGACTCCGGAGGGGCTCCTTCAGCCCAAGAGCTATAATAAGCCAATCATGACATAAATCAAAATAAAATGCTGCGGCGTGCAGCCCGATCCCATAAATATCACTCACAAATAGGCCATCGGTCTCACTCAGCCATCAATCTCTCCAGTCTCTCGGGCATATAATGTCATGAAAGATCAGTCCAAAAATAATGATGTGATGTATCAATAAATTGTAACAGAGATTGAGATATAATATGTAGATGAATGCGCATGACTGAGTATGTAATTTCAATAAAAACAGGCAACTCAACAGAAGAAATGACCCCAGTAGGTCCCAACAGGATAAGCATATAGCCTAGACATAATTTCTAACATGGATCACAGCTCAATTACTCTAGTACGTAGAGATTTCATGGATACAAATAAGATTATGTGACTACACAGTACCACAGTAATAACCGAGTCACAATTCACATGGTGCACGGCCACACGCCCGTCACCTAGCATGTGCATCACCTCAACACCAAACACATATAACGTATATTCAGGATTCATACCCTCAACACCAAGTTTAAAAGTGTTACTTACCCCGAACAAGCCAAATCCAACATCGAGCAAGCCAAACGATGCTTCAAAAATGCTATCCCGCACGTACCAACCTCTGTACAACTCGAAACTAGCCAAAAGAAACTCAAATACGTCAAATAAAGCCTAATGAAACAATTCCAATTGATAAAGGTCGAATCTTTACTCAAAAGGCCAAAATCAACCAAAAGGTCCAACTCGGGCCCGCGCCTCGGAACTCGACAAAACTTATAAAATCCGACAACTAATTCAATTGCGAATCCAATCATACTAGTTTCACTCAAATCCGACTCCAAATCGATGTTTAAAACTCAAAAATTCACTTTATAAAATTTTAGACAAAACCCCCCAAATATCACTTTTGAAATCATCAAGCAATTGCCAAAAGACGAAGATAGATTCATGAAATATAATAATAAATGAGTATAGAACACTTACCCCAATCCATGTGGTGAAAATCACTTCAACATTAGTCCAAATCCGAGCTCCCCAACTCAAAATATGAACAAATGAACAAACCCTTGATTTATATACTTCCGCCCAGCTGTTCTGCACCATTTCTCATGCCAAACGATCCCGAAACTCACTTTTGATGCCTCCAATGGATTTCTTGTGAAGTTCCAGTCAAGTTAGGCTTTTGAATAACTCCATTTAACCTTATAATGAAGGGGATATGTTGGTTTTATATTTACAAATAGTGCAAATTATTAAATACGAATACAGTGTCAATTTCGTAATTAATCTAAACAAAATCTGAAAACCCAATTCTTAGTAAAATCACTATAACTTCCCCATTAGATGCAAAACTTGATGATTCTAGTTGCTATAGTTCCAAAATTACGATACGGATCTAATACTTCAATCAAAACAAAAATTGGAGCTCATTTGCTTAATGTGGTACCATTTATGCTTGAAGAAACGACGTCGAAACATAAAAAACGAGCGCAACACAACCCAAACCTATATGAAACTTACCCGAGCCCTCGGGACCCCATCCGAACATACCAATAAGTCCCATATTATAACATGGACTTATTGGAGGCCTCAAATCACACATAACAACATCGAAACGACGAATCACATCTCAATTCGAACTTAACTGAACTTTGGACTTTTAACTTCCAAAACTCGCGCCGAAACATATCAAATCAACCCGAAATGAACCCAAATTTTGTATACAAGTCCCAAATGACATAACGAAGCTATTCCAATTCCCTGAACCCCGATTCGAATCCGATATCATCAAAGTCAACTCTCGGTCAAACTTATGAATTTTTCAAACCTTTAAATTTCCAACTTTCGCCAATTTGCGCTGAAACCTTCTAGAAACATCCAAATGCAAATCCGGACATACGCCTGAGTCCAAATTCACCATTTGGACCTAAATGAACCATCAAAACTCCTATCCAAGATCAAATACTAAAAAAGTCAAACTTAGTCAACTCTTCTAACTTAAAACTTCAATCATGAAATTCATTCTTCCAAATCGATTCCGAATAACCTGAAAACCAAAACCGACAATTCACACAAGTCATAATGCATCATACAGAGCTATCCATGTCCTCAAACTACCGAGCGAAGTGTAAATGCTCCAAACGACCGGTCGGATCATTACATCTTTCCCCACTTAAACATACGTTCGTCTTCGAACGTGCCCAGAGTCGTTTTAAAGCCCTCAAACCGTCGTGTAACCTTACCATGCACATACCCGGGGGTAATTCCACATCACCCTATTCCATATAGGCCCGACAATACAACATTATTGAAGATCATTACTTCAACCTCAGCCCGTAAACCACAGAATCCAATTTCCAACACCTGAAATTTCCTACAAGACCCGAATCTCTCTTCCACACATTGTATGAGTCTGAACAAGCTGTATCAAGCCATAACCATAACCCAAGATGTAATCCCATGACATACCACATGACTCACTTACTCGTAGCAAAATTTCCGATCACACTAGTTGCTCAAAACAACCTAATGCCGGTAATAAACCTCATATCAAACAAAACCTCATTTTAAAACCTTCGTACACTGTCGATGATGAAAGAAACATGCAGAAACTCCTAACCACTCATTAGATCAACAAGACATGGAGCTCCCTCTCCTTCGACAAGATTTATAGCCAATTTCTAAGCCGATCAGCGACATTATTTTTTCAAATATACTGTAATCAAATCCGATAACACTCATTCTAGGTTCGACAACCTCCTCTTATCAAATACAAGCTACTCTGGTGACACGCCACACCAATACTACATAGAGCCACAAACCGTGCAATTCGTGCACCAATACGCAACAATTCAAATGTACTCAGTCATGAAAAATGACTCAAATGAGAGAACTGTCCCGCAAGTTCAACAAATACCACCACAACTGCAATGCCATGAGTCCATCATACATAGTAGAACCATGACACACGAATCTGACACAAAGGATCATATCTCAACATAACATCATTGCAATGCGTGACCCCGCCCAAACACTGTCCATATGGAATACCTTAAGCAACTATGCCCAAAATCAACAGCTACACGCAATATGACCTCAAGTACCCAAGGTGCATGACCATAACCACGGAGGAACCAATAACACAATACCACAGTCCAGAAAGAACATAACCAAATGCGTAATCAATCATTCAACACCCTAATATCCATCTCGCTCAAATTTCGCTATAAGGCCCAAATAGGACCGCACCATGTGTGTCTATAACCAGTGGATCCCAACCCCTAATAGCATAGAAGGGTAACTCATAAAATATCTCAGAACACGAATAAGCTCAACTCTAACCGAATGGCACATCCCTCAACAATAGCAGTACAAAGCCAACCAATCTGATCTAGTGTAGAATACACATCTTCATTGGTCCTGCAAATGGATCCCAAATGCACTCTAATCACCCACAATTAGATACATAACCCTCCGAAAGTCCACAACGACTGAACCATAACACATACTATCACCTGGCTAGCTTTGGCCACATCTTCACATTTCGCACCCACGAAATGATCTGTTTCTGAGAACTTCTAGTCTCCAAGTCCATAGAACACATGAATCACCATATCTGATCCCAACTCCACCGCCCGAATGTCTAACACATCTCTCACACACAATCATCCTACGAGGAAAGCTTCTATAATTTTTCTGTGCCACATAGCATAATCTGAATATCAGCAGTCGATCAACCAGGCGAGTACCGCAATACCAATGAAGAATCCGCAAGTCTGAACACAGTGCACCTTCTGAAATGCACACCCTTCCTAGGAATTACCAAATAGTTATAGCATTCATCTAAACTTAGGAAACCGTCCATACTGTCTAAGAATTTATGATCTTCCCTTCGAAACGGACCCGTGACCTTACACAGGCAAATCTCAATCCCACATAACACGTCATATCTATCATGCCATCATAGGAAAAGTACGAGAATCTCATAATCAACTCTGAGTCACAAGCAAACTACATACTCAATTGGCCAGGAACCTTCCATTTGATCTCATCCAGGAGAAAATCACAATACGCAACATGTTCCTCATGCCGGTAGGAAATATACACCTCTAACCGTGGTAGAAATACTTGAGAGCACTTTGAAATCTATTTGCACACAATCAAGCCATCAGAACTGAATCTCTCTAACTCAACCAAGTCGCGCGAGTTGCCAAACCCAAGAGTACTACTACAAAACACTTATAGAGACTCACCACATCATAATAACCAAAAGAATCGAGCATACCATTACCCTATTGATCCAACCTACTACCAGGCCGCCCTATTTCTCTGAGTTTTTTCTGAATTACCCTCAAGTTGACACTCATCCTCGCCATAATACCATGATCCTCAACTAAGACTCACCCCAAAAGATCCTAGAATAAAACCACACTGCCCTAAGGCCCATACGCTAATGTATTCCCTCTTAAACACCCCAAAAGTACCACAACCGAGACACACACTCTAAAGAGACCTTTTGTGAATCTAAAGTTGTTTTTCTTCACCTTCCTGATGCTAAAATATAGAATCCATAATGATATAGAAATTCCACAAGTCTCGACACCATCCAATGAAAAATCATAGATCCTAGCCATATACAAATACGGAAAAAGTCACAATTGCTACATAAAAATCATGAATCCATTAGAACTTTCTAGAGAGTCATCTACTTTGCTCAAATCTCAATTGCACCTCCCCAAACGGGCCGAACGACTTGTTCCCTATTAGCACAACAACACCTATAGAAGTAACCCCGCCTTAATGCAACTGAGCAAATTCATACTCCATGCGCACTACATCCTTCACGAATAACACCTCTCATTCCATGATTTCCATATACCCATAAAGTGTAACACAACCCGTATCCAAAAATTCCTTTACTCGAGCCATCCTCGATCTTAATCTCTGCAAGTCATAACCGATTCACAAATATGCCTCAAACCGAAACCAGTACAACACACAACCACGCAATCAAATCGTTGATAGCAGACTCCCCCACTTGGCTCAAAGCCATCGGACAAAACACTCGATAACTTATAATATCCATTCTCTATTACTATCATAATCCTGTACCGAAATTCAACTCAATCTCTCATAAGCTCATGTAACACAAACCCTCTAATATCTCAAATCATCTGCAAACCTCGCATTCATTCTCGTGATGGTTAGGTCAGCTATTACCACCGATCCAAACTCAAATTGCACAAGTATAACCAACTTGGTAGAAAAGAAAGCCTCCACACAACATTATAAAATCACACATCTGTAGATTACCTCGCAGTTTATAACCCACCTGCTTAGCTCCAAACTGATATCTCTCTATAACCTTTCAAAGCCACGATTAGTATGCAATCACTTAATTGTCTTGGGTCAGAACTCACCGATAAGGCATGAGAACCTAATTCGTCCCTCCATTAAACAACATGAAAGATCCTCCAATACTCTCATAACTCGAGACTATACATCATATCAAGACAGAAATCAAGCACCCAATAGTTATTTTTACATCTCAAGCGAACTCTTCTCGTCACATTCAGTCCATTTAAACACATCCTGCAATCACATTATACTCATCATATACCCATCCAACCACTCATCAAGCCATAAATTCCACTCATAGGGACACTAACGGACATATAAGTCCAAAAGCACATTCTCACACAGCCGAAATCCCCGTGCTCAAGCTAAAGTCAAAACTCGGCCTCAAGTCCTCCAGACTGTCCCATCATCAACACGCCAAAATCACATCTTGCACCTCATCCATGGAATCACAAGTCGTTGATGCACAACCTATACCGAGCACTCACATGCGCATACATATGTGTGGAAAGAATTCAAAGAGTTATATTTCAAGCTGAATCAATTCTACACGATAAGGAAAGAAAGATGGGAAATTATCCTAGATGCCTTGTAACCTCTCGAAGACAGGTATGGACGTCATCATACCGATCCGCAAGACTCTACTAGCCACTTCCTCATGACTCGTAGAACCCGTGAACCTAGAGCTATAATACCAACTTATCACGACCCAAAATACAACTAGCCGTGATAGCACCTAACCCAACCTGCTAGGTAAGCCAATTGACAATAAACCAATTCTAATGAAATTTAATGAGACAAATAAATAAAAGAAAATATTTGAATCTTATACATTTTCCAAGGACATATAGTACAAATCATGAGCTTCTAAGATCTAGGGTTTGCAAAGTTAGTGTAAAATAAATACATCATTTGTCCGAGTTATACATAAACAGATTTTTCATAAGTCTAGAGCTACCATGAACAAGAGGCAGCTATTACCGGAATGTAGGTACGTCTTCAATGCTAGCTCCCATCACATATTGCAACGTCAGCATCCAAGTCTGCACGCAAGGTGTGGAAGTGTAGTATGAGTACAACCGACCCCATGTACTCAATAAGTAACAAACCTAACCTTAGGTTGAAAGTAGTGACGAGCTGGGACAAGGGTCAGAGTCCAACTCTAATAACCATCAACAATACATAACAATATAGTAAAAAAATAATACACAAAGTAACTTAGAGATATGATGCTCGGCCATTCACAGTTATGGAAAAATAGGCATATTTTTCAAGTATAACAGTAAATCCCAAATCTTTTGCTGAAAACACCAAAAGTATGAGTAAGTTTGAAAACTGTAATTTTTCGAAAGGCTTTCAACAGGTAAATGTTTTATTTTCAAATGGCGTGAGGAAAATACATCTCTATGCCTACATGTCAATATGTATGAGAAGTCATGAATGACGTGATACTGTACAACATGAAGAAAATGCATCTCTATGCATGTATGTCAAGTGTGCATGTCGAATACAATGTAACTCAGTGATAAAACCATATGCATACTCTCAGAGTATCAATTCACCCAGTCCTCCCAGTCACTCAGTCCCCACAGTCACTCAGTCCTCACATCCACTCAGTCCTCACAGTCACTCAATCCTCCCAATCACTCGTCACTCGCACTCAGTATGTACTTGCGCTCACTGGGGGTATGTACAGACTCTGAAGGGCTCCTTTAGCCCAAGTGCTATAATAAGCCAATCATGGCATAAATCAAAATAATATGATGCGACGTGCAGCCCGCTCCCATAAATATCACTTACAAATAGGCCCTCAGCCTCACTCAGTCATCAATCTCTCCAGTCTCTCGGGCTCATAATGTCATGAAAGATCAACCCAAAAATAATGATATGATGTATCAATAAATGCTAATAGAGATTGAGATATGATATGTAGATGAATGTGTATGACGGAGTATGTAATTACAATAAAAACAGGTAACGCAACAGCATAAATGACCCCAGTGGGTCCCAACAGGATAAGCATATAGCCTAGACATGATTTCTAACATGGATCACTACTCAATTACTCTAGCACGTAGAGATTTCATAGATACAAATAAGATAAGGTGACTACACTGTGCCACAGAAATAACCGAGTACAATTCACACAGTGCACGCCTACAAGCCCATCACCTAACATGTGTGTCACCTCAACACCAACACACATATCACGTATATTCAGGGTTCATACCCTCAGCACCAAATTTAGAAGTGTTACTTACCTCGAACAAGCCAAATCCAACACCAAGCAAGCCAAACGATGCTCCAAAAATGCCACCCCACGCGTATCGACCTCCGAACGGCTCGAAACTAGCCAAAAGCAACTCAAATACGTCAAATAAAGCCTAAGGAATTAATTCCAATTGATAAAAGGTTGAATCTTTACTCAAAATCCCAAAATCAACGAAAAAGTCCAACTCGGGTCCGCGCCTCGAAACTCGATAAAACTTATAAAATCCGACAACTCATTCAATTACGAGTCCAACCATATCAGTTTCACTCAAATCCGACTCCAAATCGATGTACAAAATTCAAAAATTCACTTTATAAAATTTTAGGCAAAACCTCCCAAATTTCACTTTTGAAATCATCAACCAATTGCCAAAAACGAAGATAGATTCATCAAATATAATAATGAATGAGTAAAGAACACTTACCCCAATCCATGTGGCGAAAATCACTTCAGAAATAGTCCAAATCCGAGCTCCCCAACTCAAAATATGACCAAATTAACAAACTCTTGATTTATATGCTTCCGCCTAGCTGTTCTGCCTTGTTTCTCATGCCAAATGATCCCAAAACTCACTTTTGATTCCTCCAATGGATTTCTTGTGAAATTCAAGTCAAGTTAGACTTTTGAATCACTCCATTTGACCTTATAATGAAGGATATGTGTTGGTTTTAATTTTTGCAAATAGTACAGATTTTTAAATACGAATTCAGTGGCAATTTCGTAATTAATTTAAAAAAAATTTGGCAACCCAATTCTTAGTAAAATGACCATAAATTCCTCATACGATGTTGAAACTTGATGATTCCAGTTTCTATAGTTCCAAAATTATGATATGAATCTAATACTTCAATCAAAACAAAAATTAGAGTTCATTATCTTAATGTGGTACCCCATTTATGCTTGAAGAAACGACGTCGAAACATAAAAAACGAGAGCAACACAACCCAAACCTATCTGAAACTCACCCGAGCCCCTCGGGACCCCGTATGAATATACAAACAAGTCCCATAATATAACATGGACTTACTCGAAATCTCAAATCACACATAACAATATCGAAACGACGAATCGCACATCAATTCGAACTTAACTGAACTTTGGACTTTCAACTTCCAAAACGCGCGCCGAAACATATCAAATCAACCCGGAATGAACCCAAATTTTGCATATACATCCCAAATGACATAATGAAGCTATTCCAATTCCAGGAACCCGATTCGAATCTGATATCATCAAAGTCAACTCTTGGTCAAACTTAAGAACTTTTCAAAGCTCCAAATTTTCAACTTTCGCCAATTTGCGCTGAAACCTTCTAGAAACATCCAAATGCAAATCCGGGCATACATCCGAGTCTAAAATCACCATCCGAACCTAACTGAACCATCAAAATTCCAATCCAAGGTCAAATACTAAAAAAGTCAAATTTGGTCAACTCTTCTAACTTAAAGCTTCAATCATGAAATTCATTCTTCCAAATCGATTCCGAATAACCTGAAAACCAAAACCGACGATTCACACAAGTCATAATATATCATACGGAGCTACTCATGCCCTCAAACTACCGAACGAAATGCAAATGCTCAAAATAACTGGTCGGGTC
The DNA here is from genome assembly GCA_000715115.1 of Nicotiana otophora. Lineage (NCBI taxonomy): Eukaryota > Viridiplantae > Streptophyta > Magnoliopsida > Solanales > Solanaceae > Nicotiana > Nicotiana otophora. Next base: position 73,327 of record AWOL01S0133131.1, read on the forward strand.
GTTACAGTGAATAATTTAGAGTTTTCTATTTGGAATAGAAATCAAATTATTTCTTGGTTATTGATTACGCTTACATGAAATTAAATTTGGAGCGACTCTCTACATAGGCGACGCTGGTGAACAGTACTTAGAACCACAAAAATGGCCACTGCTTCTTCGTTCGGTGGTGAAAAACCACAGGACCAGTCCCAAATAATGCGTATCAATATTGCGCATAAACCCCAGGTAGGCGCCCCTATCAATTCTTCCCCATATGCTGCAGATTTCAACAATGGTGGAAGACTCAAGTTCGCAAAAAATTGCCTGGGCATGGCTGAAACTCCAATTCTCATTCCTGATTCAAAACAAGTTACCCTAATTCATGGAGATTGTTATCCACCTCATATACAGTCGACCAACCAAGTCTCAGGCAACCTTACCGCCAGAACCTTCTTCTATGACCAACTGAGTAAACACCAGCTGGTCGAGCATGAAACTACAGATATCCAAATTAGACAACACCAGTTCCCAACGACTCCAACCGATCTGGACATTGACCACAATCCTTCAATCAACAATTACAATGAACCAGCCGTCACAACTTTGCAAAAAACCACTTATGCAGAGTTAGGCGTGCCTAATGTTCGACGAAATGCCCAGGTTAGTTTTGAGGCTAATTATAATGAGCAAATGAATGGTATAGATTCACTTAGTCGTTTTGAGATTAGCCATCATGAGAAGTTACAAGAACAATTAATAAAAGAAGTTGCTACATCTTTGTCACCTTCAGCACCAACAGTGTACTGGGGACAGGTTATCACTGAGAATAATGAGCCTCAACTTGTACTCAAGCAAGGGATTTCAAACGTGCTCAATAACAAGCATGTAAGAGCCCAGCCACAAACTTATCCAAATCCTTTATTGTCCAGTAATCTAAAGGAAAAAGAATGCACGTCACAAGCAGGGTCACAAGTCTCCAAAGCTGAAGAATCCCCACCTCAAACCTCCCAACAACAACTAAATTTGAACAGTTCCAAGACCGTAAATAACCAGCCTAAGATCTCTACTAATTATGATCGACCTACCAAAAAAATAAATCCACCTAGTCAAGCCCCACAAATACATGTTACTAATTCTTTAGGCTCTGAGGATAACATTAATATATATCAACCAGCAGGATCCAAAGAACGTGTCAAAAAAGCACCAAACACCACTGAAACCACATACCCCGACCATCACTCACTCTTATGCTACTAAGATCGGGGACAGATTTGAAGCAGAGAGAACACCTATTAATTTCACACCTTCGAATATAACCACCAAGCAAGGCAGGCCTGCTGTTGTATTTAAAAGAGAAGATTACATGGTCACTATGGCTGCTAGATGTAAGTACACTGTTGTGGGGAAGTTTAGTAACACTATGCCTAGAATGGAAATCATCAGAAGAAGTTTTGTCAATCAAACTGAACTCAGAGGAGGAGCTAAGATTGATCACTTCAACTCAAAGACTGTCTACACTGATCTAGACAATGAATATGATCAGGCCACAGTTTGGAATAAGCAATTCATGTACATTCAAGGCCAACTGATAAAAATTGAAGCTTGGACACCCATCTTCATCCCCAATGAAGATTCTCCTATTATACCAGTATGGATCATCATACCTGAATTGCCTTGGCATCACTACTACATGGAAATTCTAACCCCATTGTTATCTTATGTTGCTAAAGCTTTATTCCTTGATTTGGCATCATTTCAAAAAACTAGAGGCAGTGTTGTTAAAGTAAAAATACAGATACACCTAACCAAGGCAGACCTAATCATGTTTGGTTAGGTTATGATAAAAACCAAGATGAAAATGGAGATGGGCAATGGTTGGAAATACAATATGAGAGAATTCTTGAATATTGCTCTTACTGTAGACACCTAGATCACGCAACCCATGTATGTCCAGAAAAAGGAAAGCATGAACATATGTAGAAGGAGAAAACAATTACAATTAATGATGAACATACAATGCAACATGGGAAGAACACAGCAGTGCCACACAACTCACAACAAATACTAAATCAACAGAATTAACTCATTCAGCACAAACAGACTTCTCAACACCAACATCAGATCAAAAAACCAAAAATGCAGCACAAGACAAGGCAGAACTTCACAACTTAGGGGCAAACAATTCACAAGAAGAATGGCAAACCCAGAAAAATAGGAAATTCAAAGGCAATGCATTGAACAACACCAAGAAGCAACAGACAGTCTATGTTGCCAAACAACCTATGGTACAGCTACAGCAGAATCTGACAAAAGACCATGCAGTATTTGCCACCAAGAAATCAGATATGAATTGCAACATTCTTCCAGCTCCACTTGAGAGGAGTGATGATTCTGGTGCACAGACTCAACAAACAACAAATCGCCCTTATTATCCCTAATGTTTCTGTTAATGATAAAGTCAATGGAGGAATGGAGATTCTTCAGGAGAAAACATTTGTTAATAAAAATGGGGATACAAATAAAAGGTGTCTTCCTCATGGTTTGAGTGAGAGTGCTAAGGCACAACTGTCTGGACATAGGTTGGACCATACAACTGCTACCACTAAGGATTCTACACGGCTAAGTCCTTTGATTACTGTTACTTCAGAGGAACAAGTTGAAACTCTACTGAGAAGAAAGGCAATTAACAACCACCATCATATGGAGTCAACTTTGGATTGGGTTAACAAGCATTTTGGCAAAAGAAAAGAAGAGTTGAAGATGCTGAATGTTACCATAAATCAGTCATGTCAGGAAATACCCTCGCAAACATTTGAAGACTCTGGCATAAATGGAAAGAACAGTGAAGTCAATTCTAAAAAAATATTATGGAGTGGCAAAGCACAAGTACTGGAATATCAAGAAGGAACAAAAGCTACTTCAACAGGACAGCAAAACAGTAGTGACAACGAGGAAAGAATGCTGGACAATTTGAATCATATTGTTGCAGATCAACATAGACTACTGGATCCTAAAGTTGATGGTAATCAAAAAAATTTCAAGCGACATCCAATCTCTCCAGTTGTACCTGATAAAGAAGCTCTACTACAAGATCTAAACGATGGAGGAAAATATGCAACATACTTACAGATGTTGAATGTCAATGCAATAGTATCTACTAGACAAAGTGGAAAGGTTTTGTCCAATTATGAAGGTGCTTTGATCAATGTTGTAGATAAAGATCTAGATGGAGATGTTAATGTACGATCATTAGATGTTTTCGTACAACCAGATCATCTAAAATCTGGGTACACAGACACTCATCTCAATGAACTAGTGATCTCAACATCTTTGGCTTCGGCAACACCTAGCTTGGAATCTATCTATGCTTTGCAATTTAAGAAGATTCAACAGACATTTTCTGATTGTGAACAGAATGCTATGGTGGCTTCAGAACAATCACAGCAACAACTTGTACCATGACCAATAGATATTTTGAATCCTACTCTTATAGCATGTGCTACTGAAAATGGGCAGCCAACACAATTGCAGATGAACATACCAGAGAAGACACCTTTGCAAACATTACATGACTTAGTGACACATAATTTTGCAACTTCTGAGATGATTTTAATGGAGCACCAACAAATAAAAGAAGAAGGAGATGATGAATCAACTGCTGGGAATTTCAAGCAAATTGCAAAGGAAGCTGACCTATCTCCTAGAACTATTGTAAAGGGTGGTAAGAAGACAAAGAGGCATACTCAGCACAAAGAACCCCTACAACCACCAAGAATCTTGCCCAGAAGGGCAGCCTCACAAACTAAATGATGTTTAAGTCATTAATCTGGAACATTAGATCTGTGAATACATAGAAGGCCTTTGTTAGGGTACTCAATATGCAAAGGGAGCACAATTTCATTGTCATTGCACTTCTGGAGCATTTTCAAAAGGCGGGTCATATACAAAGGTATAGAAGAAGATTGAATATGGAGACCTCTTTCTCAAATTTGAATGGGAAAATATGGTTGTTCTTTTATTCTATAGTGGAATGGGAACTGATTATGAAAACTGATCAATATGTGACTATTAACATATTTCACCCTGGAATTAGAAAATATATAATGATGATTTTTGTGTATGCAAAGTGTTCATCTTTGGAAAGGGTGGAATTGTGGGACAATATGTATTACATGGCAAGTGATATGGAACTCCCTTGGTTAGTAGGAAGAGATTTCAATGTAGTGTTACATGAAGATGAGAAATAGGGGAATTACCAGTTTATCCACCTGAATATGAGGATTTTGCATTTGTGTCAGCTCTTGTGGACTATTTGATCAAGGCTATAAAGGGAGTCGATTTACATGGTGGAATGGAAGACCTAATGCTCAATGTATATTCAAGAGATTGGATAGGATTTTGGTGAACTTTCCATTCCAAAATATGTTGCCATCAGTAGAAGTCGAGCACTTGATCAGAACAAGATCAGATCATGCACCATTGCTCATAACTTGTGGTGTACAGACTACTAACTTTGTCAAGTCTTTCAGATTCTTGAACTTCTGGACAAAGCATAATTCTTTTAAGGATTTGGTGAGAGAGAATTGGGATGCTGACTTCATTGGAGATCCACTCCTTTTATTCAAACACAAATTTAAGAAGGTCAAGGTGGTTGTATCTAAATGGAGCAAGGCCTCATTTGGTGACATCTTCAAACAACTACATATCCTAGAAGATATTGTAAAGGTCAAGGAGATGTTGTTCGAGGAGGAGCCTACAATCGAGAACAGAATTGTCTTTCAAAAATGTCAAGCAGAATTGAAATATTATCTCAGTTTAGAGGAGCAGTACTGGAAGCAGAAAACATGGATGACATGGTTTTCTGAATGAGATAGAAACACTAACTTCTTCCACAATTATGCCAATAGTAAAAGCAGAAGTTGAAGTTGAAAAGGATACAGAATGCTGATGGGAACTGGTTAGAAGATCAGGAACAAATGGCTAATGCTGCAGTTCAGTTCTACCAGAATCAGTTCACTACAGAAAGAGATCCTATAGATTTTTCAATACTGGAGAATGTACCTACAATGGTTACATTAGAGCAAAATTTGGAGTTGTGTAGATATCCAACACTAGAAGAAGTGAAGGTTACAGTTTTTGAACTTAGTGATAATAGTGCCAGTGGTCCTAACAGATTTACTGGGCTATTCTATCAAGAATGTTGGGATGTGATTTGCTACGACATACACAACATGGTTCTTCGCTTTTATGGAGGTGCTACACTACCAAAATCCATCACTCATACAAATTTGGTACTACTGCCTAAGAAGACAAGTATTCAGACTTTCTCAGACTTAAGACCTATAAGTTTGAGCAACTTCATCAACAAGGTATTGTCAAGGGTGCTTCATGACAGACTAGAAATGTTCTTGCCATCTCTAATCTCTTTAAATCAGTCTGGATTTCTAAAGGGTAGGAACATCTTTGATAACATACTTCTTACTCAGGAAATTTTCATCGACATAAGGCTGCGAGGTAAGCCAGCTAATGTGGTCATTAAGCTGGATATGTCAAAGGCCTATGACAAGGTATCTTGGAAGTATTTGTTGCATGTCTTAAGGAAAATGGGATTTGCTGAACACTTTATCACAATGCTGGGGAACTTGATATCTAATAATTGGTATTCAGTATTGGCGAATGGGCAAAGTACATGTTTTTTCAAGTCAACAAGGGGAGTCAAGAAAGGAGATCCTTTATCTCCGGTACAATTTATATTGTCAGTTGAGGTGCTATCTAGATCATTGAATAAATTATTTGAGGATACAACTTTTAAGGGATTTGGTCTACCTAAGTGGACTGATCCCTTGAATCATCTTGCATACGCTGATGATACAATAATATTTGTCGTTGCTCATCCTCCATCCTTGAACAAGATCATAGCAGTCCTTGCTAGGTATAAAAAGTTATCAGGCCAGTTGATCAACAAAGCTAAGAGCTCATTTTTCATGCATTCAAATGTATCTCATGTATTGTCCCGGGCAGTGGAAGATATTACAGGAGTTACTAGAGGTCAATTCCCCTTCACTTACTTAGGCTGTCCTATATTCTACTCAAGAAGAAAGAAAGATTATTATGCGGACCTAGTGAAGAAAGTGAAGACTAAGCTGCAATCTTGGAAAGGAAAAATGTTATCTTTTGGAGGAAAAGCAACACTGATTGGTAGTGTTCTGCAAAGCATGTCACTGTATCTACTATCAGTTCTTGACCCCCCTAACAACATAGTGGTCTAATTACATAAGATCTTTGCAAGATTCTTTTGGAGTACCAAAGAAGAAGGAAAGATTAAGTACTGGTCTTCATGGCAAAAGTTATGTCTTCCTAAAGAGGAGGGAGGACTAAGCTTCAGCTCATACTAGATGCACGGGCCCAATAAACTGTGTTGACTACCTTTGATCCAAAATGTCTTTTAAAGTTAGGATTTTATACAATAGACGGTCGATTCACTATTTACTTCTCTTACTTGATTTATATATATTATACACTAATTATACATGATTATACGTATTGTATATGAATTATGCATATATTATTCATTCTCGATTTTTTTTGTTTAAGCAGATGGGTAAGCGGCTGTTTAGATTAATTCTTCTCCTTAAATTTTTGCACTCGTATAAAAAATCAATTATAACATTAATAATAAGATTATTTGACAGAATTATTCTTTATCTTTCTTAGTAAATACAATTAAGGATGGACAAATGATTATTATATCGTTTATTAGACAATAAGCATAACTTTGAAATAAAAAAATAATTAATATCTTCTTGATTTGTTAAGATGACACTTATTTTGTACCAATTTTGAAAAGTTAAAATGCCTATTTTGGATCAAATGTAATAGTATATTTTACTTGAGAAATTTATTGTTTGTCATTGTTCAGATACTTTTTGCCACCATACTTTAGTGAGATAGTAGAAGATAAATTATCTGCAATCACATTATTATCTTAATCTTACATTTGAAGAGGACAGCGAACCAAACTATTCAAAAAATATAATACAAGTGTTTTATTAAACATATGATACAAATGTTATATGAAGATTGTTTTAGAAATATTTACATAAACCTTTAACATAATACCTAAACTTATCATTTGGTTAGTACAAACTCCTAAAATATCAAGGTGTGACAAAGAGGTTGTCTCTCCTTACTTCTCAATAGTAATTTTATGGATTAAACCGGCAAGTTAAGTCAATCGAGTACAATATAGTTCTTTTTATATTCAACTCCAATCGTCGTATCATATGGCACGCAAATATATCAAGTAAAGGACAAACAGAAAGTGAGCTAACTTTTGTTTGCATAATGTTGTAATAACAGTCCGCGTATACACTACCCTCCTCAGACCCCACTAGTGAGATTATATCGGGTTGTTGTTATTGTTGTAGTAGTAATAGTAAGTGAATTTTGGTTCTCAAGCAGGTTTATTTTGTTGTGCCACAGACTATATTGTTAATGTGATAGAGTAATGATTAATTTCTAACGTCAAATTGATTTTCACCNTATGAGTAATTTTATGGATTAAACCAGCAAGTTAAGTCAATAGAGTACAATATAGTTTTTTTATATTCAATGTCAATCGTCGTATCATATGGCACACAAATATATCAAGTAAAGGACAAACAGAAAGTGAGCTAACTTTTGTTTGCATAATGTTGTAATAACAGTTCGCGTATACATTATCCTCCTCAGACCCCATTAATGAGATTATATCGCGTTGTTGTTGTTGTTGTAGTAATAGTAAGTGAATTTTGGTTCTCAAGCAGGTTTATTTTGTTGTGCCAAAGACTATATTGTTAATGTGATAGAGTAATGATTAACAATGCCTGCCTTTTTCTAACGTCAAATTGATTTTCACCCGAATCCCTTTATACAATTTCTCAAGATAGCAAATTTCATTAAAACATTAAACTTCTTTAAAAACCAAAAAGAAAAACTATAAAAAAAGATATCAGAAAATTTTCATTTTCTCTTCAAATTCACTTATTTACAGCATGCATCTTTTAAGGATATCATAAAAACATTAGAAAGAAAATGGACAAATCAAAATGGAGGAAACAGAATCAAGTTTCGCTATAAGAAAGCGAGACCTAACTTTTTTTTTTTAACAAACTTTTCTCTGTAAAAAGTCCAAAATGTTTGGACTAACACAAGACTTTGGCCATATCCTTTGTGTGTTAATATTTTAATCCTAAGTCTTAACTATTATTTATTAAAGTAAAGATCGATGTTTTTTCAAATAATACTAAAACAAATGTATGCTATTTTATAAGGAAAAATTAACTCAAATAGTCGTCTACCTTATCACTTAAACTAAAAATAGCCAGTGAATATATAATATATGCATAATTTATGTATTACATATACATAATTATGTATAATCAATGTATAATCTATGTATATGACTAGAAAAGTAAATAATTAATATGGCCGGGTATTTGTGTAAATATCCCTTTTATAAAATCATAAAACACATGATCGATAAAATTTAGAAAAAATAATTGGCGTGGTATTTTATTCGATGAAAGAACAGATTGAAGAAAAGGGGTAGAAGAAATTAAAAAATTGGCTATTACTAAGGAGGTCCCACAGGTAAGTGGATGTACTTTTTGGAAGTATGAGTTAAAAGAAATGCAATTGGGGCCCACTTGTTCTGCCAGGTCTTCACGTGTGTCCATAGAATTGAGCAAAAACAGTGTTGTTATTAGTGTCAAGCGCAGAAAAGGTACACGTACAGAACAAATGAGTACAACAATATTGATGCACGAGAAGGCCTTGGTGGGCAAGATGGCATGACGACCTGCAATTGCTTTCAAAAAGTCGAGCACTTGATCAGACCAGGATCAGATCATGCACCATTGCTTATAACTTGTGGTGTACAGATTACTAACTTTGTCAAGCCTTTCAGATTCTTGAACTTCTGGACAAAGCATAATTCTTTTAAGGATTTGGCGAGAGAGAATTGAGATGCTGACTTCATTGGGGATCCGCTCCTTTTATTCAAACACAAATTGAAGAAGGTCAAGGTGGTTGTACCTAAATGGAGCAAGGCCACATTTGGTGACATCTTCAAACAACTACATATCCTAGAAGATATTGTAAAGGTCAAGGAGATGTTGTTCGAGGAGGAGCCTACAATCGAGAATAGAATTGTCTTTCAAAAATGTCAAGCAGAATTGAAATATTATCTCAGTTTAGAGGAGCAGTACTGGAAGCAGAAAACATGGATGACATGGTTTTCTGAATGAGATAGAAACACTAACTTCTTCCACAATTATGCCAATAGTAAAAGCAGAAGTTGAAGTTGAAAAGGATACAGAATGCTGATGGGAACTGGTTAGAAGATCAGGAACAAATGGCTAATGCTGCAGTTCAGTTCTACCAGAATCAGTTCACTACAGAAAGAGATCCTATAGATTTTTCAATACTGGAGAATGTACCTACAATGGTTACATTAGAGCAAAATTTGGAGTTGTGTAGATATCCAACACTAGAAGAAGTGAAGGTTACAGTTTTTGAACTTAGTGATAATAGTGCCAGTGGTCCTAACAGATTTACTGGGCTATTCTATCAAGAATGTTGGGATGTGATTTGCTACGACATACACAACATGGTTTTTCACTTTTATGGAGGTGCTACACTACGAAAATCCATCACTCATACAAATTTGGTACTACTGCCTAAGAAGACAAGTATTCAGACTTTCTCAGACTTAAGACCTATAAGTTTGAGCAACTTCATCAATAAGGTATTGTCAAGGGTGCTTCATGACAGACTAGAAATGTTCTTGCCATCTCTAATCCCTCTAAATCAGTCTGGATTTCTAAAGGGTAGGAACATCTTTGAAAACATACTTCTTACTCAGGAAATTTTCATCGACATAAGGCTGCGAGGTAAGCCAGCTAATGTGGTCATTAAGCTGGATATGTCAAAGGCCTATGACAGGGTATCTTGGAAGTATTTGTTGCATGTCTTAAGGAAAATGGGATTTGCTGAACACTTTATCACAATGCTAGGGAACTTGATATCTAATAATTGGTATTCAGTATTGAAAAATGGGCAAAGCACATGTTTTTTTCAAGTCAACAAGGGGAGTCAAGAAAGGAGATCCTTTATCTCCGGTACAATTTATATTGTCAGTTGAGGTGCTATCTAGATCATTGAATAAATTATTTGAGGATACAACTTTTAAGGGATTTGGTCTACCTAAGTAGGCTGATCCCTTGAATCATCTTGCATACGCTGATGATACAATAATATTTATCGTAGCTCATCCCCCATCCTTGAACAAGATCATGGCAGTCCTTGCTGGGTATATAAAGTTATCAGGCCAGTTGATCGACAAAGCTAAGAGCTCATTTTTCATGCATTCAAATGTATCTCATGTATTGTCCCAGGCAGTGGAAGATATTACAGGAGTTACTAGAGGTCAATTCCCCTTCACTTACTTAGGCTGTCCTATATTCTACTCAAGAAGAAAGAAAGATTATTATGCGGACCTAGTGAAGAAAGTGAAGGCTAAGCTGCAATCTTGGAAAGGAAAAATGTAATCTTTTGGAGGAAAAGCAACACTGATTGGTAGTGTTCTGCAAAGCATGCCACTGCATCTACTATCAGTTCTTGACCCCCCTAACAACATACTGGTCCACTTACATAAGATCTTTGCAAGATTCTTTTGGAGTACCAAAAGAAGGAAGGACTAGGCATTGGTCTTAATGGCAAAAGTTATGTCTTCCTAAAGAGGAGGGAGGACTAAGCTTCAGCTCATACTAGATGCACGGGCCCAATAAACTGTGTTGACTACCTTTGATCCAAAATGTCTTTTAAAGTTAGGATTTTATACAATAGACGGTCGATTCACTATTTACTTCTCTTACTTGATTTATATATATTATACACTAATTATACATGATTATACGTATTGTATATGAATTATGCATATATTATTCATTCTCGATTTGTTTTGTTTAAGCAGATGGGTAAGCGACTATTTAGATTAATTCTTCTCCTTAAATTTTTGCACTCGTATAAAAAATCAATTATAACATTAATAATAAGATTATTTGACAAAATTATTCTTTATCTTTCTTAGTAAATACAATTAAGGATGGACAAATGATTGATATATCGTTTATTAGACAATAAGCATAACTTTGAAATTAAAAAATAATTAATATCTTCTTGATTTGTTAAGATGACACTTATTTTGTACCAATTTTGAAAAGTTAAAATGCCTATTTTGGATCAAATGTAATAGTATATTTTACTTGAGAAATTTATTGTTTGTCATTGTTCAGATACTTTTTGCCACCATACTTTAGTGAGATAGAAGAAGATAAATTATCTGCAATCACATTATTATCTTAATCTTACATTTGAAGAGGACAGCGAACCAAACTATTCAAAAAATATAATACAAGTGTTTTATTAAACATATGATACAAATGTTATATGAAGATTGTTTTAGAAATATTTACATAAACCTTTAACATAATACCTAAACTTATCATTTGGTTAGTACAAACTCCTAAAATATCAAGGTGTGACAAAGAGGTTGTCTCTCCTTACTTCTCAATAGTAATTTTATGGATTAAACCGGCAAGTTAAGTCAATCGAGTACAATATAGTTCTTTTTATATTCAACTCCAATCGTCGTATCATATGGCACGCAAATATATCAAGTAAAGGACAAACAGAAAGTGAGCTAACTTTTGTTTGCATAATGTTGTAATAACAGTCCGCGTATACACTACCCTCCTCAGACCCCACTAGTGAGATTATATCGGGTTGTTGTTATTGTTGTAGTAGTAATAGTAAGTGAATTTTGGTTCTCAAGCAGGTTTATTTTGTTGTGCCACAGACTATATTGTTAATGTGATAGAGTAATGATTAATTTCTAACGTCAAATTGATTTTCACCTGACTCCCTTTATACAATTTTTTAGTGACAAGGTGGATTGCTCTGATGGTAAGCACCCTCCACTTTCAATCAAGAGATTGTGAGTTCGAGTCACCTCAAGAGCAAGGTGGGGAGTTCTTGGAGGGAAGGATGCCGATGGTCTATTGAAAACAGCCTCTCTACCCCAGGGTAGGAGTAAGGTCTGCGTACACACTACCCTCTCCAGACCCCACTAGTGGGTTTATACTGGGTTGTTATTGTTGTTGTTGTCCCTTTATACAATTTCTTAAGATAGCAAATTTCATTAAAACATTAAACTTCTTTAAAAACCAAAAAGAAAAACTATAAAAAAAGATATCAGAAAATTTTCATTTTCTCTTCAAATTCACTTATTTACAGCATGCATCTTTTAAGGATATCATAAAAACATTAGAAAGAAAATGGACAAATCAAAATGGAGGAAACAGAATCAAGTTTCGCTATAAGAAAGCGAGACCTAACTTTTTTTTTTTTTAACAAACTTTTCTCTGTAAAAAGTCCAAAATGTTTGGACTAACACAAGACTTCGGCCATATCCTTTGTGTGTTAATATTTTAATCCTAAGTCTTAACTATTATTTATTAAAGTAAAGATCGATGTTTTTTCAAATAATACTAAAACAAATGTATGCTATTTTATAAGGAAAAATTAACTTAAATAGTCGTCCATCTTATCACTTAAATTAAAAATAGCCAGTGAATATATAATATATACATAATTTATGTATTACATATGCATAATTGTGTATAATCAATGTATAATATATGTATATGGTAAACAATTAATATGACCGGCTATTTATGTAAATATCCCTTTTATAAAATCATAAAACACATGATCTATAAAATTTAGAAAAAATAATTGGCGTGGTATTTTATTCGATGAAAGAACAGATTGAAGAAAAGGGGTAGAAGAAATTAAAAAATTGGCTATTACTAAGGAGGTCCCACAGGTAAGTGGATGTACTTTTTGAAGTATGAGTTAAAAGAAATGCAATTGGGGCCCGCTTGTTCTGCCAGGTCTTCACGTGTGTCCATAGAATTGAGCAAAAACAATGTTGTTATTAGTGTCAAGCACAGAAAAGGTACACGTACAGAACAAATGAGTACAACAATATTGATGCACGAGAAGGCCTTGGGGGGCAAGCTGGCATGACGACCTTCAATTGCTTTCGAGACTCTTCTATATAGTAGAAGTAATAATATGTGATATAAATAATTAAAAATTATTTTATACAATAGGTATATATAAAATATTAATATTAATAAAAGGCTTGTTGGTGATTCCAATTTTGAATTGGATTAAATCACGTGTAAAGCTCACAAAAGAACTTGTCGCAATTTCATCCCATTTGGAATGGGATTAATATTTGATTAATATAAAAGTTTTCAAGCAACAGATTCAACTTTGAGTTGGAAAGATCTGACCGCCCCATTTGAATGGTATTCGAAATTTTATGGAAAATTTTACAAAGTTTAGTTTGGAATAAACTTTTACTCCAAGTAAATCTTTACCTCAGCCGAATAAGAAAATATTTATAGGTGATGTTATATAAATGGTGATGAAGAAAATTTGCCGTAAAAAATCTTGAGAAGAAAAATCACTTTGTGAAAGTAAGAGTGGAATACAAAGCCAAGTGAGAAAATACAATTAGAAGAAAAAATATTTCTTGTTCTTCTACCTTTGAGTTGAACTTTTTGAGAAAAAATTCAACATAATATTTTTCGTTCAATTTGTTCGCCGGTTTCATTGATCAAAGAGTTGATAACAAGGGTTGGTCTCGGTGTGGATACACATAGAGTCTTCGCACTATCGAAAATTTTTGAAACAAGACTCATTTTACCAGGAGCGTCTTAAGTTCGATGTTTTGATATGTAAATAAATTTTAAACGCGAAAGATCTTCCTAGGATTGTTATTGTCTTTCGCTGCGTGTAGGGATGGGCATATTTCGGTCCGAACCGAAGAAACCGACCGAACCGAAATATTTTTATTTCGGTTCCGGTTATTCAGTTTTTTCGGTCGATTTCAGTTTAAAATTTTAAAATTTTAGTTTTTCGGTTTGATTTTCGGTTATTAATTTATTTGGTTCGGTTAACCGAAAAACCGAATTATTAGCAAACCAACAAATTTTCGGTCGATTTCAGTCTAATTTATCGAAAATTTGAAAGAAAACCAACAAATTCGCCAGTCCAATTATTACATAGAGAGAGCCCAATATGATAATGTTCAAACCGAAAACCGATTAGAAATAAATTGAACCGAAATTAGAAAATCGAACTGAACCGAACTTATTTCAGTTCAGTTTAGGTTATTACTTTTACAAAATCGAAAACAAAAAACGAACCGAATTTCTTCAAACCGAACCGAACCGAATCGATCGAACGCCCACCCCTAACTGCGTGTTACAAATATCTATATGCAATCCTTCAAATTTATCCACAAAAAACGGTGAATGAGACAGTATTGTGTCATTAGAAGAAACTTCACTTCTCTATGTAATGAGCACGTATTTAGTCATTAGGATGACCATAAAGTTTCACATTAGTAGTAACTTGTAAACCAATGTGATCATGATATTGTAGGTGCTTGCGATAGGACGAATCCGACTTTCCTCAATTGGTTTGGGTGGCATAGCCCTCAATTGCCGTACCTAGACGTCGGTTTCTATAAGTTTCTGGAATGTTCAATTTGTATGGTCTCAGTTTATGAGAATATTTTTTGTGCCACTTCTGATGATGCATGCATTGGGCACAAGTATATGTCAGTTCCATAGATCAAGGCTTTCGAGGACTTCTGAGTTGGTGATTTGTCACCCGGCAGCGATCGATTATCTACCCAAGAAGTTAGAGAGTCCACATACGAAAAAAGATCACAAATAGAGTTGAACCAAGTAATATTGCAACAACATAATGATAGTAGGGTCGGAATATCCCCGTCCTCCGAACCGGATGTAAGGGTCTCCCCTCATCCGGCTCTCTGCAGGGGAATCCACTTATTGCTTCCCCTAATGTTCCAATTTATGTGAACTTATTTGATTGGATATTGAGTTTAAGAAAGAAATGAAGACATTTAAACTTGTGGTCCTAAACAACCCATATTATTTTTGGGGCTATAATTATGTGGCTATAAAAACTTCTCACTGAGGGTAAAATTGAAAGTTTAAGTTAAATTATTTTCAAATTTAGAAAGAGATCATTCTTTTTTTAACGGACTAAAAAAATATTCACATAAACTACCACCAGAACGGAGGGAGTACTTTTTGTGAATACCTAATTTTTACACTATTTTAACATCTCCTAAATCTATAAGTGTTTTATTACTTTATTCATTCCTTTTTCTTTCTCGGTTCTTACTTATTTTTATTGCATTTTGCTCATAAAAAAAAGACCAAAAAAATACTTCTCTTTTTGTGTGTGCTATTTTAATTGACTAATTATTTGATAAGTTAATCAAATTGATTTCTCATATGATTAATTCAATTGTTAGCTAATGAGTTTTATTAGGTTGGTATTTAGGTTAATTAGATTATAGTTTAATAAGATAGGATTAAAGGAAAATGGGCTAAAATTAAAATGGTTAGGTGTCTACTAGTGCAATGTCAATGCCAATTAAGTGGCTGTTAGGAGAGAGTTCAAACGACTTAGTTTTAAGAAGAACTACGCCGTTTCATTTAAGTAGATCAAATAAATCTCAGCCTTTATTCTCTTGATCTAATGGTCCTCACTCAATACCCCTCCTAGGTATATAAAGATTAAAAATTCAGATTTTTTCCCATTTGTCAACCCTAAAGCCTTCCCCCATCTCTCTCCTTCATCTGCCGCCGCCACTCCCTCACGGCGCCGCCGCCGCCGGAATTTGTCATCGGCGGCACACCACCTAAAAACCACCCAAATTGTATATCATTTTTCTCCTCTTTTCCTCATCTAGCCGAATCCACAAGCTAAACCGCAAAAACAACCTCCCCCCGCCTTGCTCTGCCACCACTGCCGCCGCCGCTCCGCCACTATCCGGTGGCCCATGTCACCTCCCTAATTATACCCATCTCCTCCTCTCCTCGTCTTCTTTCCATATCTCCAAATCAGGTCCTCAAAATCCCAACCAAACTCCATGAATATCCAAATAAATCAAAACCCTAGTCGCCTCTATTTCTTCGATTTCGAAGAACTTCCACCTTCAACCACCACTGACCAAACCACCATCCAAACGCTGCCTAATCACCACGACCGCTGCCCGAAGACCTCAATTCCGACCTAGGGCACGTTTTCTTTGAGTTAAAAATGCACGAGTCGACGGTCATGCACCGGAATTGGTTGCCTTGGTGTTTTAGCTCAAAGGAAGTGTGCTTGAGTCGGTTGTCCCGCCTTATCTCACTTCCCCGATGCCACGGATTGTTCGGTATACTTCAATCTTTTCCCTTATTTTTCTTAATTTCTGTTTTCCCGTTTGGTTGTGCATTTTAGTTTAATCTTCTGTAATTTTTATTAGTAGTTAGTCTATGATAAGTGTTTTATGCTAGTTTCATGAAAAACCCACAAGAAGTTGAATCATTTATTTAGTTAGTTATTTGTTAGTTGTTATTAATCGTGTGTGATAGTTTAGCGATGCTCGTTTAGTTTCTGTTTCGCACATTAGCTTGTGATTTCAGTCGCTCGAGTTTAGTTTGCACAAATCGAATTCATTCAATCTAGTTTGTTTGAATATTTAGTTCGATTACATTTTAAATCTTGTTTCTACTTTGATAGTCCATAGTTGTTTGGGTTTGATTGTTTTGAGAAAATATTTGGTGTATTGGTAAAGTTGAGAGTGTGGTAAGGGAATGATGAGAGTGGGGTACTATTTGGTTGCTTTCTACTGTTCAGGCACTATTTGGAGCATAATGCTCCAAAAATCTATCCACAGTTGGTAAAGAACACTGTTTCTTGGGTAGAATTTTTTGGTTTTGGACAAATTTTCAATCAAAAAGTTATCATTTTGGACAGATTTTTTGATAAACAAAATCTGTCCCAAGAGTCCTTCCTCTCCTATATAAAGAGGAGGTCTTTCCTCACTAAAAAGGACACACTCTACACATCTTTACACACAAAAAAAAGGATATTACCTTTTTCAGAAAGATGACAAAAATACTTCTTGGTTTTCTTCTAGTTTCTTAGCACTTAAGTTTTCTGGGAACTTTAAGTTCAATTGTTGGGACTAGAGTTTTTTGGCTGCTGTTCAAAGGTTGTAGCTGAGCCTCATTTCTGCTGTTGTCGAGCTCACTTTGTTGACATTAAAGCTCTGTACTTAGGTATTATTCTCAACCTACAATTTGAGCTTAATTAATATGAATGAATGCTGAAAAGTTTTCACTTCTCTGGTAGTTGCTGAAATTTCTATTTAAAAATATTGAAAGCTTTGCTAAAGTTCTTCTACTGTTCTTTGTTTTCTTCCAACGTTAGTATCTTTAATTTAAAGGTTGAGAAAGCCATGTAAATTGACTTGAAAATATTTTGGCATCTAATAGCTTAAAGTAAACAGAATGCCGCTTTTCCTTCTTTCTTTTTAAGTTAATACGGAGTGCCTGTTTGGAGTTCTCGTAAGTCTCATAAAAGCTCCTTAAGTAAATAGACTCATGTATTAGTGAAATACCAATGTTAGAGTAACATTCTTGATAACTAATTTTGACAAAAAAAAAATGAGTCCGCCTAACATGTTCTTAGTGGCTCTAATTTGTTTGCCGGTTTTAATCTTTTGGTCTTGTTCTGGATAGAGTAAAAATGTTTGATTAGTTTTCGCTACTCTGTTGAATCCGAGTCACACATGGTAAGCTTCAAAGTGAGATCAAATACTCTATTTTGATTCTTGTTTAAAGCTAGAAGACATTTAAAGCTCATTAAGAAATATTTGTTTGGTTGAAATCATAGTTAAAAATAAGTTTCTCGTTGTGGATCCACAAATTCAGGCTAATGACCATGGGAGCAGTAAAGGAGTTAATTTGTTAAGAAAGAATGAATTAATGAGGTTTGGTTAAATGGTTGAAATTCCATGCTTTGAACGTTACTGGCCTTGATTTTCTTTCTTAGCTTTTGTTTACTTTTATGTTTATTCTTTATGTTCTTCTTTGTCGTATTTTTCTACTAAGCTAATGTGATTTCTTTTGGGAAAACTACCCTCTATAGCCCCTCAAATTTTAATAGCTCATGTTTTTTCCCACTTACACGAAATGGCCCTTCGGCCCAAACATATTACATCTAATAGCCCGAAATGTCTATTTTGTATATTTTTTTGTATAGTGGTAGTCTATTTTGTATATTTTTTGTATAGTGACAGTCTATTTTGTATAATGATAGTCTATTTAGTATATATTTAGTATAGTGACAGTCTATTTTGTATATATTTTGTATAATGACAGTCTATTTAGTATATATTTAGTATAGTGACAGTCTATTTTGTATATATTTTGTATAATGACAGTTTAGTGTATATAAATTGTATAGTGGCATTCTATTTAGTATATTTTTGTATAGTGACAGTCTATTTTGTATATATATTTTATATAGTGACAGTCTATTTTAATATATTTTTTGTATAGTGACAGTCTATTTTAATATATTTTTTGTATAGTGACAGTCTATCTAGTATATACATTGCATAAAATTTGTATATAGAGTGTATCGTGCATCTTGCAATGTATCCATAATATATCATTAATGTATCCCGAGCGCTTTTGTGTATCCAAAGTGTAGTCTGTTGTATAATGTATAAATTTTGAATATATAAAGTGTATCATGCATTTTACTACGTAGTGATGTAGTAAAATGTATATATGAAAGATTTTCTAGAATTTAATATTGTGTTAAAAATTACAATGATGATAGTTATTGACAATTTATATCTATTATATAGTATTTATTTGAATGAACATTTACGTTCTTTGTACGTAAAGGGGTATTTGATTTAAAGAGTGAAGAACATATTATTGTGTATTAAATAATTAAATAAACCCATGAAACGAAAACCATAACAATAAGGATATATTACTTTGATGATGACCGACTGCTTTCATCTAGCCAATTAAGAGTCAACAACAAGGATATATTTTTTTTGGGTTTTATTGTACACTACTCTATTTTTTATAATTGAAAGCTTTTTTGATTTGGTTAGAAAATTAAAATAGATATGTATTTCATGCTGTTTGAGGATTAAAGATATATTTTTCATTTCTAAAAATGAGATTCTTAGAAGAAAAAAAAGCATTTGATAAATCTGGTGTCGGGTTGGGGATGCGGCTGATGGGGCTTTTTGTTTCATCAGCTGGCTATTATAATTAATTAATTTCTGGCTAGTGGCTATTAAAAGTTTGGCCCGAGCGGCCAACAATGATAAAAGCTCTATATTTTAATTATTTTAATTAAACTATAGTGTTTGGAGTTAGGCTCAAAAAATTTGTTTTGATTAATTAATCAGTAGTTCAACATAAGGCTCTTCAAATGTTTGGGCTAATGAATCAATTTTTCCCAAAGCCCAATGTATTAAGTCAATAAGTTGGCCCATTTTTATTAATAATAACAAGGCAACCCATTTAAAGGGAAACTACCAACTATGTCCATTTATAAGTAGCTCATTACAAAAATTAGTTAATTCATAAAATATTACTAATATTAGCCATATATTACTAATATTAGCCAATTAGCTATTTGTAGCAAAAAATGTCAAATTTGTGCTTTCTTTTGAGTGGGTGTTATTAGAATAGATTGGGTACATCTTAAGGAGATTGAATCTCAATTTTGGGATGATTTGGTGAAGTTTTGAGGTGGTTTGAATTGAAAATTTGAAGTAAAAACTGAACATGAAAAAAATGATGTGTATCACATTGTGTATCACATATGTATCATATTTGTATCAATTGTGTATCACATGTATATCCATGTATACATGTGTGTGAGATACATGCGTGCTACATGTTTGATACATGTGTCACAAAAGATTTTTTTGAACTCGATTTAATTATGAATTTTGATACATAACCAGTCTAAATCACCTCCAATATTCCTCTAAATTTTGTATATTGATTTATCTATATGTTTTCATTGAATTTCAACTATACCCATTGAAAAAGTTCTTTTTTGCTTAGATTTTTGGAATATTGTATTTTATTTTTGTATTTCATCACCTAATTTGCTACTTCATCTATGAAATTTCCCTTCTTCCGTCTTGCACCTAGCGGAATTTCACTTCAACCTGGAGTACCGAAGTGGAAAGACCAATCATGTTGCTGATGCACTCAGTCGGAGAGCTGATCTAGCATCGGTGTGTGTACTCGCCGCCCTAAAGGGAAGCGAAGTAACCACCACCATAAAAAACCAGATACAAGATCTACTCATCAAGGATCCTGCTGCACAGTATTTGGTTGATTTCGTAGGACAGGGCGGCTTTCCAACCATGCCCCATGACCCCTTGGACGCGTCCCGTGGCGTCCTGGCCAGCCT
>AWOL01S0133133.1:0-23750 GCA_000715115.1 Nicotiana otophora
TCCTTTATCCCAAGTGCTATAATCTGCACGGACAACTCACGTGCGATAATAATAAAGTATGCTACAGGCGAGCAGTCCTGATCCACACTCATCCTCACAAAGCAGGCCCTCGACCTCACTCAGTCATAAGTATTTCAAAAAACTCGGGCATTTCAGTAAAACAGGGCATTCGGCCCAAAATATTTATATGCATAAAAATAGAGTCATAAAAACTGAGTTATGCGGTAAACAAGCATAAACATGACTGATCATAGATTTGCAATCGAAAACAATGAGAGGATGGTAAGAAACAGCCTCTAAGGGTCCAAACAGCATTGGCGCTAGGCCCAAACATGGCATTCAGCCCAATTTGCAGAAATTCTTTCTAAAACATATAAGTATCAAATGGTTTCAACAAAGTATGCAACTTTACAGTTGCTACGGGACGTACCAAGTCACAAATCTCCAACAGTGCACGCCCACACGCCCGTCACCTAGCATGTGCGTCACTTTAAAATAGTAGAATGATACAAAATCTGGGGTTTCATACCCTCAGGACTAGATTTACAATCTTTACTTACCTCAAACCGATCAAATCTCTACCTCGCAATGCTCTTGCCTCTAGACTCGGCCTCAAAATTCTCCTAATATATTCACAATCAGTATAATACCATCAATATATGCTAATGGAATGAATTCTACAAGAAAAGCTTCAAAACGTAGACCAAAATCCAAAATTGGCTAAACAATCGCATGTGGGGCCCACGTCTCGGAACCCGTCAAAAATTACAAACTCCGAAATCCCTTTCAACCACGAGTCTACCCATACCAATTTTACCAAAATCCGACCTCAACTCGACCCTCAAATCTACAAATCTTATTTCCAAATTTCTAAATTCCAATCTCCGATTTACACCTCAAAATCATGAAATCTAGTCGGATTATTCAATGATAATTCAATATTATGGAGTAGCAATGATCACAAGGGACTTACTTCAAGTTTTCCTTGAAAATATACCAATTATCGGCTCTCCTCAAGCTCTAATTTGACAAAAATGGCGAATGGGACGAAGTCACTGTTTTTATAATTCTGCCAGACAACCTCGGTTCTAGCTCGATCTTGGTCCTCGATCCTGGCCCTTGATCCTGATTCTTGGTCCTAGGCCTTCGATCATGCCTTTGACCCGGCCTTCGACCGTGACCCTCGACCCCGGGCTCGATCATGGCTTCGATCGTGGCCCTCAACCCTGGGCTCGATCATATCCCCGATCGTGGCCCTCGATTCTGGGCTCGATTGCTGGGAGATTTCTGGGCTCGATTGCTTGGAGATTTTTGGGCTCGATTGCTGGGAGATTTCTGGCAGAAGAAATTTCGAACAGAAGGAAATTGCAGCACCTATTGTAGTTCATTTTTTGATCCGTTAACCATCCGAATCTCACCCGAGGACCTCGGGACCTCAACCAAATATACCAACAAATTCTAAAACATCATACAAACTTAGTCGAATTCTCAAATCACCTCAAACAACGCTAAAACCACGAATTATTCCCTAATTCAACGCCTAATGAACTTTGAAATTTCTAATTTCTACAAACAACTCCGGAACCTACCAAATCACGTCCGATTAAACTCAAATTTTGCACACAAGTCCTAAATGACATAACAGAGGTATTCCAATTTTCAGAATCTGATTCTGACCCCGATATCAAAAAGTCAACCCCCCGGTCAAACTTCTCAAAAATAAAACTTTTGGCATTTCAAGCCTAATTCCTCTACGGACTTCCAAATAATATTCCGGACATGCTCCTAAGCCCAAAATTACCATACGGAGCTATTAGAATCATCAAAATTCAAATCCGAGGTAGTTTACACATAGGTTCATATCCGATCCACTTTTCTAACTTAAACTTTTTAATTATGAGATTAAGTATCTCATTTCACTCTGAGTTCCTTCCAGACTCGAACCAACTAACCCGATATAACATAATATTTCTAATTAACACAAAAAGAAGTAGAAATGGGGAAAACGGAGCTATAACTCTCGAAACAACCGGCCGGGTCGTTACATATGGGAAGCGAGATAAATGAATATACAAACCGAAGTCAAATGAATATATATATATATATATATATATAATGGAAATGAATATCTACATCAAATGGGGAGAATATATACATACCAAAGGAAAAGTAAGAATGAAAGAAAAATAGTATTAGAGTTATTACATGCCAAATTTCTAATGTTAATGAATCAAAATAGACCACCCCCCAAATGAAAAATAAGCATAGTCCCCAATGCTTAACAAAAATAAGAACAAGGAAGGGGTAGAGAGTTAAGATAATTCCCTATGTGGTCTCAGTCTGCATGGGATCATCAGCACCCTCTGTCTCCTCTAACTGTATGTCATCATCTCCTGGCTGAGGGACAACTGCGTTGCTGAGCATCTGTATCATCTCCTCAGCAGTGTGTGTAGTCGCAATCGGCTCCTCAGGCTGGCCGGCTGTTGCCTCTGCTGGTGCTGCCTGTGCTGCTGGGACTGTCTGCTTCATAAGAAAGTCCAATGGAAAATCTCCGGCAGATGCAATCTTTTCAACCTCTTTTCTCAGCTTCTCTACCGATTTCTTTGATGCCTGGGATTTACGCATCTTCTTGACCTTTTTGCCCAAATCCTTAATGACCTTCCCATACGTTGCTAGAGTATCAATAATGGTCTTCTGGTTCTCCAGAATCTTCTTCAATGTTTCCTCTACTGACGGAGGTACCTGTGGCTCTGCTGGGGCTGAGGATTGTACAGCAACAATACTGGATAAATCAGTTATCTTTGTAGTAGCTGCCTGCATCTAGTTGTTGAGACTCTCCAATGTCTGGGAGACTCGCAGCGCAGTCTGAGGATATGTAGATGAAGCCGTCACTGATAATGGCACTGATATTCTAGCAGAAGTAGGTGGTCCGGAAGATGAAGGTGGCATGGCTGCTGTCCCAGTAGAAGTACCGACTGCTATAGATGGCTCAACAGTTGAATCAGAAACCACTACCGATGGCTCCTCAGACTGGCCAGTGGAGGTAGTAGCTTTACCCTTGAATTTCGGGTTGTCAGCTCCCTAAAGTTGGTACCAAGAGAAAGGATTCTTCTCCTTCACCTCAGTGTCATTATGCCTTGGCTCCACCCCTTGGTCCTTGAAGTACTCTGTGAGGAAGTTCGGGTACGGGTAGGACCTTTCATCTTCTTATATAGCTAGAGTGATATTTGTGGACATGATAGCACCCACATTAATTGGGTACCCAACCATAATTGAGGCTACCAAGATTACACGGGGAAGTGGAAGATTGTTCTCGTTGAGGAATGGATTAATGCGGATACATACAAACATTTGCCATCCTTTTGCTTCAAAGTTTAGGGTGGCTCGGACTGTTGGAACTCCTACTGTGAGCCACGGAGGTGCTGACCCTCGAATAGCCAGAATCTTAGCTAGCCATGGGCAAGCTGCGTCACCCATAGCCAGCTTCTCCAGGTATTAAACTGCCTCCACTTCCTCAAGCCCCACATACTTGTTCAAGGTGCAGGCTTGACTACCCTCTTCCGAACCATCAGAGGAACTGGTAGAAGAAGACGACTCATCTACTAGGTGGAATCTACCAGGAAATTGTTATGATTGGGCTTCCAGCTATGATTGCACGGAGTTACCCTCAGAAGCTTTTCCATATTGGACATACTCACTGGTTTCCGAGGGTTCGGGAGGTCTGTTGACTGTAGCTTTCTTACTTATAACCCTTTGAAGTGCTAGAGGTAGGTTGCTTTTACTTCGACCTTGGCCTCGAGAGGGTTCTTCCCTCCCTTGCGATGCATCTCCTCTACCGCGTGAGAGAACAATTGTCTGCAATGTATAAGCATAAGAGTTAGTTAGATTTTTAAACCGCAGGTGCATGCATAACAACTGCAGTAAAGTTGTCTCAGAAGGGGCAGTGCGGACCGCACAAAAGTGAGTGCAGCCGCAAACTACCCAGTGTGGACCGCACAAAAGCGAGTGTGACCGCATAACCAAAAGTGCAGACCGCACAATTTTGAGTGTGCCCGCACAACCCCAGGTGCAGACTATTGGGGTCTATGATGTTTCATAAGTGCGGACCGCACAAAAATGAGTGCTACCGCACAAGTCAACTACGGACCACACAATTTTGAGTGCGGCCGCACAAATCATACACACTGATACCCTAGTTCAGAGAACTGTGGATCGTACAAAAATGTGTGCGGCCGCAGAAGCTCATGTTACGGACCGCACAAAAAATGAATGTGGCCGCACAACTTGAATTCAGGTGGTACTGACTTAGGGTTCATGGAATTGTATTCACAAATTACTCAAGTTTTTAGCAATTAAACATCAATAGTCACTTACCCAGACCCCAATTAACATTTAAAAAGGCTACCCACATGATTCTAAGCACAAACAACTAACCATTGACATATTTAGGCATGTAAATAACCCTAGTCAAAAGAATAAAACTAAGGAAAAATCTAAAGAATAAATTAGCATACCAGTAATGAAGATGAAGGTGAGATTCAACACTCATGAAATGAGGAGAGATTGAAAACAATGAGGATATGCACTGTGCTAGCTTAGCTTCAGGTTTCAAAAGAGCGTAAAGTGTAAAGAAATGAGGGAGGCCCTATTTATGCTTTTACCCGTCGGGCCCACAATATTACTTGGAGTGCGGCCGCATAATTTTGAGTGCGGTCCGCACTCATTACCTACCCTTGTGAAGAATTGTTGTAGACCGCACAACAATGAGTGCGGCCACAGAATTAGTGCGTACCACACAAAAATGGGTGCGGCCGCATTTTGTTAAAGATTTTTGTCAGGCCAAACTTTAGATACCATGTATTTTTCATCTTCCAGTTGTGAGATCGCACACAATATTGTGTGGCCACAAAGTGGCAATGCGTTCCGCATAACTCTAGTGCGGTCCGTACTTTTGTGATACTTAGCCAAATGTTTCATGCTCAGTTCCTGTAATGCACACCCATTCCTGTATACACTTCAAAACTAGTTAGTACAAAACAAAGCCTATCTAATCTAAAGAAGAAAAAAAAGAAAAAGAAAAAGACACATGGGCTGCCTCCCAAGAAGCGCCTGATTTAATATCGCGGCACGATGCATGTTACCATCAATCACTTGAAATGGAGCAACGCCACAACGTGGCCATCATCAACCTTGCCAAGATAATGTTTAACCCGGTGCCCATTGACTCTAAACACCTCATCATTTTTATTTTTCAAATCTAGAGTACCAAAGGGTGTCACATGTACAACTTCAAATGGGCCACTCCACTTTGATTTCAGCTTTCCCGGAAACATCCGCAATCGAGAGTTGAACAAAAGCACAAGATCACCTTCTTTGAATTCTTTGTTTCAGATATACTTGTCATGGAGGTACTTCATCTTGTCCTTATACAAGGACGAACTGGAGTATACATTGAACCGAAACTCATCATGTTTATTCAATTGCTCCACCCTAAGATTTGTAGCTATATCCCACCCAAGGTTAAGCTTATTTAATGCCCACATAGCCTTATGCTCAAGTTTCACCGGAAGGTGACAAGCTTTCTCGAACACTAACCGATACAGAGACATACCAATTGGTGTTTTGTAAGCTATTCTATAAGCCCAAAGAGCATCGTCAAGTTTCTTCGACCAATCTGTCCGGTTGGTATTCACATTCTTTGACAGAATACTCTTGATCTCCCGGTTGGAGACTTCAACCTGTCCACTTGCTTGAGAATGATAGGGGGGCGACACTTTGTGAGTGACACCATACTTGGAGCGTAAAGTATCAAAAGCTTTGTTGCAAAAGTGTGATCCCCCATCACTAATGATGGCCCTTGGAGTACCAAACCTTGTGAATATGTTCTTCTTCAAGAAAGCTACCACACTCCAAGCTTCATTGTTGGGCAAAGCCACAACTTCAACCCATTTGGATAAGTAATCCACAACTACCAATATATAGGTGTTCCCATATGATCTCACAAACGGACCCTTAAAATCAATTACCCAAACATCAAAAATATCAATCTCTAGGATGGTGGTGAGAGGCATCTCATTTTTCTTAGAGATCCCACCAGCCTTTTGGCATTCATCACAATGCTTAACGAGATCTCGAGCATCCTTGTAAAGGGTAGGCCAATATAATCCACAACTTAGCACCTTTGTAGCAGTTCTCACTCCACCATGATAACCACCATATGACGAAGAGTGGCAAGCTTCAAGAATACCCAATTTTTCTTCTTCTGGTACACATCTTCGGATAACACCATCAGTACAAATTTTGAAGAGATATGGCTAATCCCAATAGTAGTCCAGGCAGTCCCGTTTGAGCTTCTTCCTTTGGTTTGAATAGAACTCATTCAGAAAAATGCCACTCACAAGATAGTTGGCCACATCGGCAAACCATGACATCCCAGTCATAGAAATGGAAAGGAGTTGTTCGTTAGGAAATGAATCATTGATCTCAAGGCCATCATGTGGCCTCCCCTCCTCCTCCAATCGGGATAAGTGGTCCGCCACTTGATTCTCACGACCCTTGCAGTCTTGAATCTCTAGATCAAACTCTTGAAATAGAAGCACCCACCGTATCAACCTTGCCTTAGAGTCTTTTTTGCTCATCAAATAACGAAGTGCCGCATGGTCGGTGTGAACAATCACCTTTGTACCCATTAGGTACGGGCGAAACTTATCCATAGCAAAGACAATGGATAGGATTTCTTTCTCGGTCACTGTATAGTTAACTTGGGCCTCGTCATGGTCTTACTAGAATAGTAGACCAGATGAAAGATCTTGTTAATTCATTGCCCCAATACCTCTCCAACCACCACATCGCTTGCATCACACATGAGCTCAAATGGTAAGCTCCAATTTGGCGCGGTGATAATAGGAGTGATAGTCAAATTATACTTGAGTAGTTCAAATGCCTTCATACAATCTTCATTGAAAAGGAACTTGGCATCTTTCTCCAAGAGTTTGCACAAGGGGTTTACCACCTTAGAAAAGTCCTTGATGAATCGACGGTAAAACCCTGCATGACCTAGAAAGCTCCTCACTCCCTTTACGGAAGTAGGGGGAGGGACTTTGGACATAACTTCAATTTTTTCTTTATCAACCTCAATACCATTCTTGAAAATCTTGTGACCGAGGACAATTCCCTCCTTGACCATAAAGTGACACTTCTCCTAATTCAACACCAAGTTAGTTTCCTCACAACGTGCCAATACCTTATCCAAGTTATCTAAGCACTCTTCAAAAGAATTCCCCACGATATAAAAATCATCCATGAAAACCTTGAGAAAGTCCTCCACCATATCGGTGAAGATGGCCATCATGTACCGTTGAAAAGTTGCTGGTGCATTACATAACCCGAATGGCATCCGCGAGAATGCAAAAGTGCCATAGGGACAAGTGAAAGTGGTCTTCTCTTGGTCTTCAGGAGCAATAAGAATCTGGTTATACCCGAAATATCTATCAAGGAAGCAATAATAAGCACGTCTAGCTAACCTATCCAACATTTGATCAAGAAATAGAAGCGGAAAATGGTCTTTCCGAGTAACTTTGTTGAGCTTCCTATAATCCATTCACACTCTCCACCCGGTGACAGTTCTTATGGGGATCAATTCATTTTCGTCATTTGTTATCACAGCCATGCCCCATTTCTTTGGGACACTGTAATGACCCGACCGGTTATTTTGAACATTTTCACTTCGTTCAGTTGTTTAAGAGTATGAGTAGATCTGTATGATGTATTTTGACTTGTGTGAATCGTCGGTTTTGGGTTGCAGGTTTTTCAAAATCGAATTAGAAGAAAAAATTTCATTGTTAAAGCTTTAAATTGGGAGAGTTGACCAAAATTTGACTCTTTATCATTTGACCTCCGATTGGAATTCTGATGATTCCATTAGCTTTGTTAGGTGATTTTGGACTTAGGAGTGTGACCAGAATGTAATTTGGAGGCTCGTGGTAGAATTAGGCTTGAATTGGCGAAAGTTGGAAATTCGACGATTTCGGTCGGCAGTGGAAAAATTAATATCGGGGTCAGAATGGAATTTCGAAAGTTGGAGTAGGTTCGTAGTGTCATTTTTGACGTGTGTGTAAAATTTGAGGTCATTCGGAGATGGTTTGGTTGGTTTCGGCATCGGTTGCCGAATTTGGAAATTTAGAAGTTCTTATGCTTGAATCCGAGGGTAATTTGGTGTTTGGATGTTGTTTTGAGTGATTCGAAGGTTCAACTAAGTTTGTATGTTGATATATGACTTGTTGATATTTTTAGTTGAGGTCTCGAGGGCCTCGGGGTGATTCTGGGTCGTTAACGGATTTGTCAAAGTTGGAAAATGCAGCTGAAGCTGCAGCTACTGCTATTTTCTCACCTGCGGAAGGAGGAGTCGCTGGTGCGTTTGGGGAAGCTGCAGATGCGGAAATAGAAGGCCAAGGCTGGGAATGCAGGTGCGAAGAATTGGCCGCAGTTGCGAGCTCGAAGGTGCGAGGTCTTGAGCGCAGATGCGGAAAGGAAGAGTTGGGTCGGTTTCGCAGAAGCGGAAGTGTTACGCAGGTGCGCGCCCGCAGGTGCAGAACCTGGGGTCGTAGGTGCGGAATTGAGGGCTTAAGTGGTTCTCGCAGGTGCGAGGATTCGACCACAGGTGCGGTTCCGCAGGAGCGGACATATGGCCGTATGTACGACTGTGCTGGGCAGAAAAGCCCCAGCTAGTGTGTTTTGTCTGCATTTTCCATTTCTGGATTTGAGAAACTCGGGAGAGAGGCGATGTTTCGAAGTTTTTCAAGGAGCAACGTTGGGGTAAGTGATTCTAACCCATAATGGTATAAATTTCGTGAATCTATGGCCTTATTCATCATTAATTAGTAGGATTTTGGAGTGAAAGTAGGGGGTTAGGGATTGGAATTCTTAAGAGTTTAATTTAAGGATTTGAGAGACCAAACGATGTCGGATTTTGATGAATTTGGTGTGGTTAGACTCGTGAGTGAATAAGCTTTGTAGTTTTGTAAATTTTGTCGGATTTCGAGATGTGGGAACAGGGGCTGAGTTTGAGCCAATTTTGGGTTTTGGTCTAATTTGATAGATTTTCTTGTGGAATTCATTCCTTTAGCGTATATTGATGGTATTGTACTGATTGTAAATAGATTTGGAGCATTTGGAGGCTGAGTCCAGAGGCAAGAGAATTGCGGGGTAGAGATTTGACCGGTTTGAGGTAAGTAACGATTGTAAATCTAGTCCTGTGGGTATGAAACCTTGGATTTTTGTATCATTATACTATTTTGAGGTGACGCACATGCTAGGTGACGGGCATGTGGGCATGCACTGTTGGGGATTGTGACTTGGTCCGTCCCATAGCAACTGTAAAGTTGCATATTTTGTGAAAATTATATGATACTTATATATTTTAGAAAGAGTTTCTATAAATTGGGTTGAATGCCATGTTTGGGCCTTGTGCCAGTGCTGTTTGGACCCTTAGGGGCCTTTTCTTACTATCCTCTCACTGTTTTCGATTGCAAATCTATACCCAGTCATGGTTATACTTGTTTACTACATAACTCAGTTTTATGACTCTATTTTGATGCATATAAATGTTGTTTTGGGTTGAATGCCCTATTTTTACTGAAATGCCCGAGTGGCTTGAGAGGTTTATGACTGAGTGAGGCCGATGACCTGATTTGTGAGGATAGTTATGGGATCGAGTTGCACACCGAAACATGTTTGATATAGGCCGAGGGCCTGAGTGATTTATGCCATGATTTGGCTTGATATAGCGCTTGGGCTGAAGGAGCCCCTCCGGAGTCTATACACACCCCCGTGAGCACAGGTACCTACTGAGTGCGAGTGCCGAGTGCTGAGTGACTGGGAGGCATGGGTGATTGTGAGGTATGCCCGAGTGGCAAGAGTAATTGTGAGGTATGCCCGAGTGACAAGAGTGATTGTGAGATATGCCCGAGTGGCACGAGTGACTGTGAGGTTTGCCCGAGGGGCTGTTTATGATTTCATCAATTTGCTCACATTTGCATTTTTTATCTGTTGAAAACTGTTGAAAAATATCTTTAAATGATTTTACTGGAACTGGGTTTAAACGAGATGTTTTGATTCAAATCCTGATTTTAAAAGTATGAGATATTCTATTGAGATTTTCCTGATATGAACGTTATATGCTTGATTTTTCGTCACTACTGCTCAGTCTTTATTTATTGTTATTACTTAATGAATTGGCGTACTCACGTTACTCCATGCACCTTGTGTGCAGATCCAGGTGTAGATGGACACGGTAGCGGTTGTTGATTATTCTGGTTGCAGATTTTTCCTCGGAGATAGCAAGGTAGTTGCTTGGCGATCGCAGCCCCTGCTCTTTTCCCTCTTATCTTTCTCTAGTTGTATTTAGCTATTTTCCAGGCTGAGTTAGCCTTGATATTGTTAGACAGATTGTAGTAGATGCTCATGACTAGTGACACCCCATGTCGGGCTTTTCTTTCCGCACTTTTGTTTTGATTTGAACTCCTTTACGAAGGTTTTTATGTTAACGGCCCTGGAATTTATCCTTGAAATAAAAATATCAGTTTATTTTGGAAATGAGTCGGCTTGCCTAGTTTCACGATAGGCGCCATCATGACAAGGTTAGTTTGGGTCTTGACAGACACATTGCACCGACGAGGTCCACGAACTATCGAAAATGGGGTAAATAATGCCGATATCCAACCTCTTGATGATCTCTTGCTTTACTACCTCTTGCATGGCCTCATTCAATCATCTTTGATGTTCTATGGAGGGTTTTGCATCCTCCTCCCAAATGATTTTGTACATGCAAAAGGCGGGGCTTATACCCCCAATATCCGACAATGTCCAACCTATTGCTTTCTTCCTCCTTTGGAGCACCGCAAGGGTGGAATCTACCTGCACGTTAGTTAAGCACGAGGAAAGAATAACAGGTAAAGTGGAACAAGGACCTAGAAACTCATACCTGAGGTGTGAAGGCAAAGGCTTTAACTCCAAGGTGGTAGGCTCCTCGATTGAGGGCTTTATTGGTGGAGTCTTCCAGTTTTCAAGATCCAAGGAAAGTTTTCAGGGCTCATAAGTATATGATCCCATTCCTTGCAAAACATTGACAGAATCTACAAAGCCTTCCTTCTCATCCTCATCATGATTCAACAACACATCTTCCAAGGTATCTTCAACATTTATCATAGCACTTGTGTCTTCAATAATTACTTCGGTCACAAGATCCACGAACGAACACACTTCGTTGCTATTTGGTTGCCTCATTGATTTACAAACATGGAACACCACTTTTTCATCGCCCACCCGGAAGGTGAGCTCGCCAGCTTCCACATCAACTAAGGCCTTCCCTGTAGCAAGGAAATGTCTCACCAAAATGATTGGCACCTCGTAGTCAATCTCACAGTCAAGTATCACAAAATCTACGGGAAGGATAAACTTGTCGACCCGAACTAACACATCCTCAATTATCCCCAATGGCCTTTTCATTGTCCGATCCGCCATTTGCAAGCTCATGGATATGGGTCTTGGTTGCCCAATCCCCAACATTTTGAACACAGAATAGGGCATCAAGTTAATATTTGCCCCCAAGTCACATAAAGCTTTGGCAAAATTGGCACTCCCAATAGTGCACGGGATTGTGAAAGCACCGGGGTCTTCCAACTTTGGAGCCATGGAGTACAAAATAGCACTCACTTAATGTGTCATTTTGATCGTTTCACAGTTCATTGATCTCTTCTTTGTTACCAAATCCTTCATGAACTTGGCATATTTGTTCTAAGTCTTCAACCAACGGTACATTTATGGACAAACTTTTCATCATATCAATGAATTTCTGGAATTGATTCTCATTGTGTTGCTTTGCAAGTCTTTAAGGGTATAGAGGAGGAGGCCTTGGCATTGGTGCCTTAGCCTTTAGCACTACCGGCTCCGGCATGTCAATCATGTGCTCCCTAGACGGGTTCACTTCTTCTTGTGTCTCCTCCACATTTTCATCAATATCAATCCTCGCTTCTTCATTAGCTTGAACATCATTTCTTGTATCATCATCATCTTGCACCAACACATCATCACCCACATGTCTTCTTTGGTTTGAGGTACTAGCAACTCCACCTCTCTCACTTCTTGTTGTCACGGCCATTGCATGCCCCGTATTCTCACCTTTTGGGTTCATCACTGTATCACTAGGTAGTGCCCCCTTTGGGCGAGTATTTAAAGCTTAAAAATTTTGGCCAAGCTTGAGAAGTGTTGTGTGAGGCTAATTGGGCATCAGATCGGCGTTTTTCTCCATCATTTTCTTAAACATGTTTTCAATCCGTCCCATTTCACTATTGGAAGAACTAGGACCTTGCGATGGATATGGAGGCGGGTTGTTTGGTTGTTGATACATCGGGGGCCTCTGAAAGCCCGACCCCCGATTTCCTTGATTGCTATTGTTCCAACCCCCTTAATTACTGTTGCCTCCCCAATTGCTTTGATTGTTGCCACCCCAATTACCTTAATTATTTCCTCCCCAATTGCCTTGATTACCTTGATTGCCCCAATTGCTTTGATTATTGTTGTTGCCACCACTCCAATTTCCTTGGTGGCCTTGGTTGTTCCAATTTCCTTGGTTTCCTTGTGATCTCCATTGTTGTTGATTTGGAGCATTGCTTCTTTGACCTTGATAATTGTTGACATATTGAACCTCTTCATCTTGCTCATCATATGAATCGTCTTGATTATACCCACTATTACTTTGCTCAAATTGTTCCGGATGATTTTGTACTTGTTGACCTCATTGTCGTCTCTTGTTTACCATCATGTTCACCCCTTTCATAGCATTCACCTGTTTCGGCCCTTGAACCTGTTGAAGCTGAGCCTTGGCCAATTCCGCAATAGCTTGACCATGATATGTAGCTCCTTGTGTAGGTGAATAACATTTTGGTCACCCTGAGGAACATTGGCTCTACTTTGCCACACTGAAGAGGTGTCCGCCATCGCATCCAAGATTTTACAAGCTTCAGAATAAGGCATGTTCATGAAGTTACCCCCAGTGAGTTGATTTACCACACATTGATTCGTTGTGTTGATCCCCCTGTAGAAGTTCTATTGGATCATGGCCTAGGTCTTATCATTGTTCGGGCATTCTTTGACCATGGTACGATATCTTTTCCAAATCCCGTGCAATGGCTCATTGGGCTCTTATTTGGAAGCTAGAATTTAATCTCTTAGTGTAGCCATGTGCCCCGGAGAGAAGCATTTAGCAATGAACTTCTCGGCCAGCTCATCCCTTGGATGGAATGATTGGGAATTCTCTCTAACCACTCCAAAGCCTTTCCCCGTAGAGAAAAGGGAAACAACCTTAACCGCAGTGCATCCTCGGAGACATTTATTTGCTTGCTCCCCCAACAAGTATCGACGAAACCCTTGAGATGCTTGTAGGCATTTTGGTCTGGAGCTTCGGAGAAGAAACCCCGATGCTCAAGCAGTGTAAGCATCATGTTGGTTATTTGTAAGTTGCCCTCCCTAATCCGGGGCGGGACTATTACACTTGCATAGCCCTCATTTGGTAATACCCGGTGCGCTATATTTGGTGGAGGTGGGGGAGGGTTTGGGACATTATCATGAGGCGGTCGGCCTCGCATGTTTACTTGAGGCTCGGGATGAACCTCATCTACTTGATCATTATCTACCTCCTCTCCCAATGGTAAATTTTCGAGGGGTTCATTGTTAAGGGCCATTTTGTACCTAAAAGCAATTCACAAACAAAATTAGTGACTCGGAAGGAAAGAAAGACAAAACACACAAATACCTAGATATATAGCTAAATCCGTTTAACTCCCCGACAACGATGCCAAAAATTGATCTCGTCCAAACCCACACCACAATTAAGTAGTGAGGCGGTCGATGCAATAATAAACCCAACGAAGGTCGGGATCGAATCCACAGGGAGTTAGAATATGGAATTAGGTGTATATCTAAGTTAATTGTAAGTTTTGGCTCCAATTACACTTCCACAATCTTGATTGGTGTTCTACTTCTTCTTTACTCTATTGTTTGCAAGTATAAAACTAAGGACAATATTTTTGGTTTTGAGTTTTTCAAATGATTAAAAAGGACTAGGGTCGTGACTTCTACCTAGGTGGTTATCTAATGGGTTGTAACCTCCAGGGCAAATTTGATTAGTTGGGGTCGTGATATAGCAATTACATCCGGGTACTCACTCTATACCTCTCGATAGTTTGAGTAATTTTTTCCAATTTGGCTTTCTCAAGTCCAATTGGGTATTTGCACAATACAAGTGATATTAGCTCAAGTCGGGTATTACTATCTCTAGGTTTAACCCTTTAATTGGGGCTATCAATTTCTTGAGTTCACCCCAGTTTCTTGTTAGCCAAGTTTTCCTAGACTTAGTCTTTCATTCTCAAGTAGAGGCTAAGTCAAATAGGCATGAATCAATATTTGCAACCATTGATTCTAGGGTTCAATCATGAACAAGGCTAAATATCACTAACCCAATAAAAAACAAGCCCTAAATTAAACACCCATCAAATACCCACACTAGGGTTGGGTTACAACCCTAGCTAATGATTTAAATACTCATGAAAAGTACAGAAATCAAAGAAGAAATTAAGATAGAATACATATTAATTGATTAGGGAAAGAAAATCTAATGTATAGATGTTAATCTAGTACAAACATCCTCAAAATAGGAAAGAAAACGGCTCAGGTGCTCTTCTCCAACGTCACTTAACCTAAAAATGATAAAAAATTCTATTTATACTAAGCTAAAAAATTCCGCATAAGTCTGGTGCAGTCCGCACATTGAGCTTCTGCGGTCCGCATTCTTGGAATTTTTGGGATTGGAACTTCGGGGCTTCTGTGGTCCGCATACAAACGAGTGTGTCTGCGCTTCTGATTGTGCGACCGCATAAAAATGATGTGATCCGCACTCCTTGATTTTGAACTTGAATCCAACTCTCTGATTCTTCACTCCTACGGATCGCATAATAGTGAGTGCGGCTGCACTTGATATTCTGCGACCGCACAATTTTGGTGCGCTCCGCACTCCTTCAGCTTGCCTAAATACCATTCTCTGAATCTCCTCTCTGCGACCGCACTAGAATTGTGCGGTCTGCACTGCTGGCCTTTTTGCACAGTTTTTGTTCTTGTTCACTTTTGACTCCTTTATGTGTTGATTTTGACTTCTTTGGCTCATATCCCAATATTCCTACAAGTAAGCACATTTTGTTTGTTTCCGGAAATGCCTTTAAGCATTTTTGAGCCAAATCGCAAGTAAAAGAGAGCAAATAATCGGTCAAAATCCCTACTTATCTCAGTCTCCGGGGATAAATTCTGTGAGAGGAGGTTTTGGGGCTACTACCAGAAGGGTTGCCTCGGTGCCTGCGACCAAGGTAGAAGTCGAAGGTCCAGTATTTTGGGGAACCGTCTTTGAAGTCTTAGAAATATGAATGTTTGAAGGTTAGTATGAAGGTTTGAAGATTTGGTATAAAGGTTTGAAGGTAAAATATGAAGGTTTGAAGACAAGGGATGAAGATATGAAGATGAGAAGAACAACTTATGAAGATTTGAAGGATTGATGAGTAGATAGAAAATTCGAGGGTAACTCAGGAAGGTTCGAAATCAAAAAGTAAAAAAGTGAAAAAAGGAAACCAGAGCTTTTAAAGGGAAGAAATAATGAATATGTGACGTTTCGCATTCCGTAACTACCGGGGGTGGTCAACCGGCGACTGACACGTATCTGAAGTCAGAGCGACATGACTGATGGGACGTTTCAGTTCGTCAACTTGCTTATGGCGTACGCAAAAAGGTCGTTCCTTTCAATCTACTCTTCGAGAGGTGAGTGGACTATCTGTGTATGGATAAAATCGAAAATAAAGTTACCTCCGATTTCTAGATGAAGAAATGAAAGACAACGTGGTTCGACGTCAGCTTGGGTAAAGCCGAGGGTGCCCAAAGATCAGAGCCCGGGAGTACGAATGACACATCAATAATCGGGCATTCCCAAACAAGGGAAGAATCAAGCTCAATCAAAACCAAGAATCAAGCTTAAAGGGAAGACAATTAGAGTGGATGAACGAGGAGTGAAAATATCCGCCATCAACCGGATATTACGGTGCGGATCACGCCTGATATCAACTGCATATTGTGTTTTACTAGGAGGAAGGGATTTTTACCTTATTTAATCTTGTGCTAAGATTGAAACTCCTCT
Organism: Nicotiana otophora; assembly: GCA_000715115.1. Classification (NCBI taxonomy): domain Eukaryota; kingdom Viridiplantae; phylum Streptophyta; class Magnoliopsida; order Solanales; family Solanaceae; genus Nicotiana; species Nicotiana otophora. Next base: position 16,232 of record AWOL01S0133133.1, read on the forward strand.
ACTATATAAAGGGGAGAACCTTTTTATTTTTCAACCACTGTTGGCATGCAATCAAAGCAATAAAATTTACTTTTGTCTTCTAGCTATTATTCCAAGTGTTCTTCAACTGTTTATTTCTTTAGCTGCAACCGAGCTCATCTCGAGGGCTCGATCGGAGATGGTTTCCAATATTCAAACCTAATGACATGCTTATTTGTTTCATCACATTTAGTTTGATCGCCTTGTTTTTCTTTAATTCAATTATTTATTATTTTTAAATCGTTTGTGTTAAATTAAATCACGTATCCTTTAAACCACGTACAAATTTAATTATTACTCATTTTGAGGGCAAACAAACACAATATTTTCCGAGTGGGAACTATTATTCTGTCAACTCTTTCATGGAGTTATGACCATATCTTGAGTCTTGACCGACAACATGAGCATCAAACGGGATGAAAATATAAGAATGACCGAATTAGTATAATTATCCTTCTTTTGATATAGCAATACAATTTGAATTAGTATCAAAAGCAAGTATAAAAAAAATTCTTTTTTTCTTTACTTGTTGATGTAAAATCATTTTCAATTCATTAGAAAAGGACCACACTCTTCTATATAGATATATATATATATATATTAGTTGTAAATTCTGATCATGAGTTGGGCCTGGGACCTTGCTGAAGAGGAGTAAAAGGAACAAATAGCCCAACAAAAGACTAGTGGATTTTATTTGGAAGAATGACGCAGCACATGAATAGCCTAGTATGGAATCAAGTTGTTACAAATAGGAGAGAATATGCAAGGAAATGATTAGGCAGTTAGTTATTGGTGTTTGTCTTGCTCTCTCCTCTCCCTTCTGCTCCAAGTTTCCCCATCTCCCTTCTCTATTTCAATTCAGTATTTCCTCTTCTATCTTAGCTTGAGTTCTTAGTTTGTAATAGCTGTTTGATTACTCAATCAAGGATTATATTCCATTTACTAGTTATAACATTTGGTGATTTCATCCAACGAACTCCATGGGTGATTCTAATCTCAAATCGATGGAAACTGGCATTTCCCAGGAGGAATTTGCCAACCTCACTACCACGGTTACGAATCTCTGTTCGGCATTCGAGAACCAGCAAAAAATATTGCAGGACTTTATCGTTAATTAATACAACTGTGCAGTCTACTGCAGTGGAACCTGCTCGTCCTAGACTGACAGACGTGTTTGAACCAAGGAGCTGCTCCGGCTACGGCAACAACTATGCATCATAAACCAGCAGCGGTTGAGCTTCCTCGTTTTGGTGGTAAAAACCCCGAGGCCTGGGTATTTCAGGCGGAGCGGTATTTTGAATTTTATAGTATTTCCCCTACTCACCATCTTCCGTTAGCCTCGTTCTATCTCGACGGCGAGGTACTAGAGTGGTATCGCTGGCTTTTTCGTGATAAACAACTAGTGGATTGAGCTCACTTTGCTGAGAAAGTATGCCGGCGATTCCGCAAACAAACTTTGGAAGGACCTAAGGGTCGTCTGGCCAAACTCCGGCAGCACTCCACGGTGGTTGATTACCAGGCTCATTTTGAGTCCATCACAAATGATATTGAAAACATCTCTGAGTCCTGGTTGGTCCAAATATTTGTATCGGGCTTGAGTTTGGATATTAAGATTGTTGTACTTGTCCATAAGCCCACTACATTAGATATGCAATTGAATTGTCCCACTTACATGAACAACGAATTGAGTTAGAAAGGGGCCATGCCCGACCCGCTTTAGCCAAAACACTGCCTCCTCTATTACCAGCAAACATCTCACACATCGGACCTTCTTCTTTAACACCCAAAATCCCTCTCAAACGTCTATCACCTTCAGACTTACAACTCCGCAGAGACAAAGGGCTTTGTTACAAGTATGATGAGAAGTTCAACCATGGACACAAGTGTAACGATCTTCCCCAATTATTACTTCTCGAAGATTCACCCTCGTCTTTCTAACTGCCTGACACCTTCACTTCCGACAACGTCCTCGTTGAGGAACTTCAATGCTTGGAGGTCCAACAACATTCTGCAATTTCCTACCATGCCCTAGCGGGAGGACACTCACCAACATCTCTCCATTTTACGGGCCATGTTCGTGGCTTGCCAATTCAGGTAATGATGGATAATGGCAGTACGCACAACCTTTTGCAAAGTCGAGTCGCAAATTTCTCAATTTAACTATTACTCCCACGCCGGCCTTCTCGGTAGTGGTTTGAAGCGGTCAACGGTTGACATGTGAGGGTGTTGTTCTAGGAGTTACTGTCACCATCCAGGGCTTTGATTTCACGGTGGACATGTATGTGCTTTCAATTCATGGGGCTGATGTCGTATTTGGAATTAGCTGGTTCCTGACCCTGGGCCCTGTATTAACAGATTATGCGACTCGGGTTATGGAGTTCACCTTGCAGGGTAGACCGATTCGTTTGCTCAGGGATGCTCTAATTGATCCCCAACCGGTACAGTTGCAGACCTTTCGTTGCTTGTCTAATACTAATGTGATATCTTACTATTTTTTTTTAATGTTGGTTGAAAAGACACCTGTCCAACCTGAGGATGCACCTCCTAATTTGTTGGGGCTACTTAACGACTACTCTGATATCTTTCAGAAGCCACAGGGATTACCCCATGTTCGATCTTAAGATCACTCTATCCACTTGACTCTAGGGTCTGGCCCAATCAATGTTCCCCCCTACCGTTACCCATATTTCTAGAAACATATTATGGAACAGTTGGTGACCGAGATGTTGGCTGAAGGGGTTATTCGTCCCAGCACTAATCTAATTTCATCCCCTATATTACTGGTCCGGAAGAAGGATGGTAGTTGGCGATTTTGCATCGACTATCAGGCACTTAATGCTCCCAATTCCAACAATTGATGAGTTGTTTGACAAATTACACGGATCACAGTATTTTTCTAAGTTGGATTTGCTCTCTGGTTATCATCAGATTCGAGTACGACCTGAGGATGTTTCCAAAACTGCATTTCGCACCCATGAAGGCCATTACACATTTTTGGTTATGCCATTTGGTTTGTCAAACGCCCCTTCAACCTTTCAGGCAACTATGAATGCGGTTTCTAGACCATATTTGAGGCGTTTTTTCATGGTTTTCTTCGATGACATATTAGTCTACAGTCAGACTTGGGCTTTTCATTTGGAGCATTTGGCATTGGTCCTTCAACTATTACTTGATCACCAGTTGGTGGACAAGCGACCTAAGTGTTCTTTTGAGCAACAACAAATTGATTATTTGGGACACATGATATCAGGTTTTGGACTAGCGGTCGATCCATCCAAGATTGCAACCATTCAATAGTGGCCCATCCCCCACAATGTGAAGACAGTTCGTAGTTTCCTGGGTCTTGCGGGATATTACCGCCGCTTCATTCACCATTATGCTACCAAAGCTGGACTACTTACAGATTTACTCCGCAAAGATGCCTTCGTTTGGACAGCTTCCGCCCAACAGGCCTTTGATACTTTGAAGCACCTTCTCAGCAGCACCCCTGTTTTGGCTTTGCCAAATTTTACTCAGGAGTTCACATTGGAAACAGATGCATATGGAGTAGGCATTGGGCTGTGTTTTCACAAGGAGGGCACTCTATTGCTTATTATAGCCATAAGTTGAGCCCCCGTATGCAAAAGATATCGGCATATCATCGCGAGATATTCTCCATTACCCAATCAGTTGCTAAGTGGAGGAAATAGTTGTTGGGTCATCATTTCACCATTATTACTGACCAACAGTCTCTTAAGAATCTCATTGAACAAACCATACAAACCTCGGAGCAACAGAAGTGGTTGGGTAAGCTTGTCGACTACGACTTCAAAATTATTTATAGGTCGGGAAGGCAGAACCAAGCAGCTGACACTTTGTCACGGCCTCCTGACATAGTCTTTAATTCCATCACAGTTTGTACTTGTGATTGGGTTGATGAATTATGTGAAGATAACAAAACTCACTCTGAGTTGCTCAAGATCCAGCAGGATATACAAGATGATCCTGAGGCTTACACCTTTCGAGAAGGGCTCTTGTTTTTTAGTCGGTGTTTGGTCATTCCCAGTAATTCATTTATACGCAATCAACTGCTAGAAGAGTTTCATTCTTCCCCATTGGGTGGTCACGCTGGTGTTGCCCGCACCTTTCATAGAGTTACTTCCAATTTTTATTGGAAAAATATGCACCAAGATGTGAAGAACTTTGTGAAAATTTGTCAAATTTGTCAACAAATGAAGGACACACACCATGCTCCAGCTGACCTGTTGCAGCCTTTGCCTATTCCAGAGATGGTCTGAGGAAATCGCTATGGATTTCATCACTTGCTTGCCCAGTTCGAAGGGTATTACTACAATCATGACTGTAATTGATCGATTGTCCAAGTATGGACATTCCATTCCCTTACCAGCCTCTTTTTCCGCTCAATCTGTTGCGGTGGCCTTAATTGCTAATGTTATCAAGCTTCATGGTCCTCCAAGAGTCATTGTTACTGATAGGGATCATAGGTTCCTTCTTTCCTTTTGAAAAGAGATCCACAAACTATAGGGTACTAAGCTGGCCATGAGTACAGCTTACCACCCACAAACAGATGGACATTCGGGAGCATTAAACAAGTGTATTGAGTAGTACTTGCGTTGCTTCATTGCTAATAACTCTCATGAATGGGTACCACTGCTTCCTTGGGAAGAATTTCGGTACAACACCGCTCTCCAATCTTCCTAGGGCCTAACTCTTTTTCAGGTTCTATATGGGCGAGAACCTCTCACTATAGCTCGGTATATCCTAGGCAGTTCTGCTGGCGACTTGGTGGAGAAATATATGCTCAAGTGCTATGAAGTCTTGAATGTCCTTAAGTTGAACTTGACCAAACCTCAGTATCGGATTAAATCCTTAGCTAACAAAGCAAGTCTAATGTGCAATTGCAAGAAGGAGACTAGGTCTATGTTAAATTGAAACCTTAGAGGCAACACTCAATTAGGTTGGAGAAGCATCACAAGTCGGGTCGCAGATACTTTGGTCCCTTTCAGGTTCTTAAACGAATTGGGACTATGGCTTACAAGTTGGAATCACCTCTTGCTTCACGCATCCACCTTGTATTCCATGTTGCTCTATTGAAACGTTGTGAAGGACGTCCTGATCAGCAAGTGACTCCTATTTTTTATTGTGATCCTACTGTTTCAACCACTTTGAACCTTGAGGACAAGGTTCTCAATTCAGATGGGGTAATGTCGTGAATTTTGATCATGAGTTGGGCCTGATGTTACTAGAAAAGGCACTTGAGCCTGGGGCCTTACTGAGGAGGAGTAAAAGGAACAAACAGCCCAACAAAAGACTGGTGGATTTTGTTTGGAAGAATGACGCAGCACGTGAATAGCCTAGAAGGGAATCAAGTTGTTACAAATAGCAGAGAATATGCAAGGAAATGATTAGGCAGTTAGTTATCAGTGTTTGTCTTGCTCTCTCCTCTCCCTTCTTCTCCAAGTGTCCCCATCTCCCTTCTCTATTTCAATTCAGTATTTTCTTTGTAATAACTGTTTGATTCGGGGTCATGGTACACCCTGGCCCCCGAAAAAATAAGCCAAGCTTGAGACATGATGACAGGGGACCGAAATCAGGGCAAGAGTCTCATCGATTCATGGTTCGGAATCGGTACTAACCTTGAGAGACTTTGAAGAAAATTGTCGGGCAATCAAGCACAAACAACAAAGGACCATTATGTCCTGGACAAGCCGGATATACCTCTCGTGCTGAGGCCCGAACAGATCGCTGACCACCGGAGCCATCGAGACCACGTCCCCGGATTTGGTTCATGCCTCAAGACCTTGGAAAAGCCTTATCAAACGGTTGCACAGACTAACGAAGGGCCATGATATTCGTTCTCGATTGGATATCACAGCGCCGATCTCGACCAGTATCGGCAGCAGATCAGTGATTAACAAAAAAGTAGATTTTTACCCTTTTTGAAATTGTACTAGGGATGAAACTCTCCCACTATATAAAGGAGATGATTTTTATTCAAAGGACACATTGTAACACGCATTACAAAAGCAATATATTATTATTTTATCTATTATTAGCTCTTTCTCTTATTCATCAGTGCTGGCCATACTGAGCCCAGATCGAGGGCGATACTTCATTAACGCTGAAACTATCCTCATTGTGTGGTTTGAATCCATTTTATATTTGTTTGTTCAATTTGACTTAATTTATCTCTTTGTGTCAAATTAATCCGCGTATATTTAAAACCACTTACAAATTTAATCTCGTTGGCTTACGACACCGAAGCTCTAATACTGGTCGAAGTAGGGGAATCGAGTCTTAGGTTCTGATATGCAATCGAAGGGTCAAACAACGAGACCATGAATACAAGCCTAGAACTGCTAGATGAAAGGCGCAAGGCTACCCTCGTCCGGATGGCCACCCAAAAGAAACGAATTGAAAGGTTTTACAATCGAAGAGCCAACCTTTGACACTTCAGTATCGGGGACTTGGTGTTAAGGAAGGTGACATTGAGCACCCGGAACTCGAACGAGGGGAAGTTGGGGCCGAATTGGGAAGGTCTATATCAAATTATCGAGATCACCGGCAAAGGATCATACAAACTCGAAGCAATGAACGGTGAACGACTACCGAACAACTGGAACGTTGCCCACTTAAAACGCTACTATTGTTGAGGTACGACGCCATTCATCTGTTTTCTTTACATATTAGACTAACACTTGCAGGTAACGATCAAGGGACGATACAACTATTAAGCCTGAAAGCACGCATTACACCTTTTTTTTTCCTTAGACCGGTTTTGTCCCAAATGGGTTTTTCGGCAAGGTTTTAACTAGGAAACAATGGATAGTGCTAACTTAGAATCGAATACCGGAGTCAAGGACCACATTGTTACACCCTATATTTTTTTTTTGTACGTAAAACTGCGTCGTGAGCAAACTAGTGTAGGACCCAAAAGAAAAACAAAATGAGATCATCTTTGAAAATATATAAAGCAATTTAATCATGTTACCTCGGAAGTTACAAATATTGAATATCCTGAACAACAAGTACAAAGAGGGTTGAAAGGTTTAGAAGCTAAAGGAATTGAAGAAAATAATGTTTCGTCGAAAGCCGACAAATTGGGAATGTTATAACATGTACTTTTGGGATGAGACCAGGGTGTTTTACATGATAAGGAGGTTATGTTACGAGTTATGTTATTCGTATGATAGTCGTATGTTATGTTTTGAAGTCAAGCGAGTGGTGGAACAAAAGTCGATGAAAGTCATCACAAGTTACGTTCATATATTTTACTGAAACTTTGGGTCAAATGTAACTTCGATTTTCTCCCAATATACTTAGAGTTATGGAGTGTTCCACCCATCAAATTAAAGATCTATGAGTCTACTTTCCAACGCATTAAACCTTTTGTCAATACGATATCTGAGTAGAGAGATATGGGCATTTTTGCAAGACTGCGCAGACTGTCACCTACTTGCTTAAACGAGAATCCAAAACTGGGCCTGTTCGGGTCGTCCAA
>AWOL01S0133133.1:26708-45463 GCA_000715115.1 Nicotiana otophora
ACATATCCTGTCAGTTAGTGCATTATGTTGGGCTTGTAGGCCTGGTATGTATATTTTGGTGGTTTGTCAGTTGTAGTAGTTATGACGGCCTTGTCGGCCCAACTTTATATTAATGTTTAGTCATCACTAGTTTCCATTCAGTTTTATATTTTGCTTCGCAAATTGTCTTGCAAGGTGGCCCCTTGGCCAAATTATGACATTATATGTTCAGAGTCTCTTAGTCGCAATTTGGTACACTAGGTTAGTTGAGGCACCACGTGCCAGTCTCGCTTCTAGGTCGGGGCGTGACACACATAAGCAGTATCTGAGGCCTCTCTATGATCGGCCTCTGATACTGAGGGCCATCACCCTCGGATAATAATTTTGGCAAGGAGAGAGACTTTATGTTCAAACTACCTAAGCTCGATGGATATGATTTATTGTAAGGGCCAAATGTTCAAATGAACCGTGCCTACATAGACCATCCAAGCTCTGACACGAACCATGTACACATTTGTAACCTTGTATAGAAATGAAAGAAAGTTTCTCCTTGCGGATAAATATTTTATCGCTTAAAGATTTTCTACATTCTATCCCCTAAAGATATCGAGCCCAAGGGCAATCCCTGTCTGGATCCAAGAGGTCACCCTCACCGAGGGACTATCATCCAAAGCAGGCTTGGGCGACCCGGGGTATCGAAGCTCGGAGGCACAAAGCTTATTAGGCAGTGTCTGACCTCTAAAGGCCACAACCATCCCTATTCAAAACTATCATCCTGAGCAAGCCCGAATAACTCGGGGTAACGAGCCCATTGGGAAATACCGGTTCGAAAGATACCCTCAGAAAAGTTATAAAACATCCTAAGTGAACATTTCAGGGAAGCTTCCAATCATACCAAGCCCCCCACCAGCCTTAAGCAAAATAGTATCGAAAACGAACAATCATAAAGAAAAAGGAAAAAGAATCAAGCTTGAAAATTGTCGAAGAGAAAAAAGCCTTATATATATATTTATGCAAATTTTTACAAAGGCCAGCGATGCCGTCGGAATTCTCCCCGTCCTCGGACCCGTCTGAACCCTTGGAATATTCCTCATCCTCGGGGTACGCCATCTTCTTGACCTCGGTCTCGAGCCCCTTAACATTTTCAAGATCGTCCGATAAATCAAACCCCCGGGCATGAACCTCTTTGAGCGCCTCCCTACGGGACTGCCACTTCGCATGATCGACTATGGCCTTTAGGCTCTCCTGAGCAGCCTCAGTATCAGCTTTGTACTAGGCCACCATCTCATCGGCATCGTCATCGGCATCGGCCTTGGCTATTTCAGCCACCGACTTGGCTGTTTTAAGCTCCTTGGTAAGGGTTTCCTGATCGGCAACAACCGAGCTCAGTTGAGATTGGAGCTCCTTAAGCTCCTCTGCCTTCTCCTACATCGATCGAAGATGGGCCTCTGCCGAGGCCAATTTCTCCCGGGTTGTTTCCTTTTCAGAGGTCATCCGGTCCATCTTGCCCTTCCACTCTTCGGCCAGGGCTTTGACTTCATCCATCTCAGCCCGGAGCTGGTCAACCCAATCGACCTTCTGCTGGACCTGTGGATTCTAACCGTTAGACACCGTGTCTAGCTCATCACTAACTTCAAAAACTTTTACCTGTTCCAATAGGTCAGCATGTTCCTTCTGAGCCGCATCCAACTCGGCTCGGAAGCTCTTGATTTCACCCTCGCATTGCTCGCTGAGATGTTTATACATGTTTCTTTTCTCAGCAATCTCCTTAGCTTCGGCCTCGAGTTGGCTCAACTCAACTCGGTCCTGGAGGAAGTTCTCGTGGTGGAGCACCGAGGCCTGCAAATACCAGGAAAGATATTAGAATTATCAAAACTTTAGTGCAAATATCAGAAGAAAAACTAAAATCATCAAGGGTTATCAAGAGTTACCCGGTTCAGCGACTGTTGTGCTTCGCTGAACATGCATGGCGATTCTATCTCATTTATTTTGGCATGGTCTTCCTCAGTCACCAGGCACTGGAGGTAACTGAATCCCTACGCTGGCGGAAAGAACCCAGGCATCCTCCAGAACGGTGATGATAATCGACCGCTTATGATCAGGATCCACACTCGGGGTAGGGAACCGGTTGACTAATCTCGGGCTCGAGTTAGGCCCACCTACCCCCGAGGACGGACCTTTCTTCAGTACCTCTAAGTCACCGAACTCGGTGACGTCCTCCGGGGCAGTGGAATCAACCCCATAAAAATAATAGCGTAGGGGATCGTCCGCTCCGTGGGTCCTCTCGTTGGGTCATTCTTTCACAGTTTGGGCCGCATAGTACATCGACTCGATAAATGAGGGCGACTTAGTGATATCTATCACACCAAGTGACTCTTTCGGGGTACTGCCCGCATCCCGGGAAGCCTCAGCCCTGGCCTCCTCATCGACCTCCCTGGCCTGAGGTAGATCGGCCTCACGGGTCTCTATTTCGATAGCCCCATACTCTTCGAGGGGCGACGACTCGCGGTCCACAAAAATAAAAGGCTCTTTTTTTTCGAGCTCGTCCCTAAGCCGATAGTGCAAGTCCGAAGTTAGTACTCAGAAGATGGTGGTTTGCTTTGGCTTGCGCACCAGCCTATTCCTTGTTCTCTTTTTCTTCGAGCTCGGGGAACTCAGAGCCTTCTTCCTCTTCCTCTCTCCGGCTTGCCCCAGAGCAGGAGACTCAACGGGAAAGTCCTCGTCCCCGACCTAAGGCCTATGCTCGACGTTCTTAGGCAAACCTGCAAAGGAAAGTAAAGGAAATAAGGACGCGATGTTAGAATGAAAAAGTTCACTACGACTTGTTCGAGAAAAGAACCTTACCATGGGAACGAGCCTCCCAACGGCCGTTTAAAAGTTTATGCCACGAGTGCTCGGAGTAGGGCATATGTAACACAATGCCCTCGACCGACTACTTGAGTCGAGGGATAACATTCGGATACCGAGCAAGGGATGCAACATAACAAACACCGATAAGAAAAGGGAAGATAAGTCATAAAATCGACGCTTAAAGGGAATACTTACGTGATGCTTTCCACCTTTAGGGAAACTGCCTCCTCTCGGCAGGTATCACGTCGATGGTCCTCACTCGAACAAAATGTCCTTGCCAACCCCGATCCCGGTCCTCGTTGATGCTCGAGAATATGGCTTTGCTGGCCCGACATACTAACTTTATCAGTCCCTCCGGAAGATTCGCGAACTGTATAAGCAGAGTAGATGATCGATGGAAAACGAGCATCCATTAATTTTGTTCACAAAAACTCGGAAGAGGATCACGATCCTCCACAGTGATGGATGAATCTGGCCTAGGCACACATTGTACCTCTTGCAAAAGTCTAAAATGACCGAGTCTACCGGGCCCAATGTAATGGGATAAGTGTAAACTCTTAGATATCCCTCGACATGGGATGTAATAGCTTCTTCGAGGCCGGGGACCACTATGTCTTTGTCGGCCCAGTTGCAGTCTTTTCGACCCCGGGGTTGGACCTCTTCGGTAATTAAGCAGATATATCTTGAGGTCTCCTCACACCGACCATGTACAGAAGAAGGCTTCTCAACCTTAAAGTCGTTGGTGACCGAACAACTACCGGGAATGAACATCTTCAAGGGGATCTTCTGCCGGTTCATCAACAATCGTATCAGGGACGGTCTCCTCGACCTCAGTGGTCGGTCGCGAGTAAGAAGGAGCATCCTTCTGAGGAACGAATTTCGAGGTTTTTCCATTGTTATGGAAGAAAAATCTTGATGGATAAAGACTGAAAGTTGAAAGATCAGACTTGTTGGCATGAGTAGGAGATGAGTAAAAGTTTTCACAAAGTACTGAAGAACCTTGGGTAACGGGGTAAACACGCTAGAGAATGTTGAAGTCTTGAAGGTACGAAGGTAGAAGATTTGGTGCAAAGTGAAAAATGGATAGAAAAGACGATATTTATAGGAGTTCAGTGACGTTTCACATCCAGGGACCGCCAACCGGCGACTGACATGCATTTAATGCCATTGTGACATGACTGACGAGACGTTTCAGATGTTTTGTCGTTTCTGCCGCGATGTGTCGAAGTAAGAATCGTGAGCTCATGCTCAATTATTCTCCGATAAACGAGGAGACTATATATGTACGGTTTAAATCAAGCTCATGGTACAACCCGATCTCCGACAAAATAAGCCAAGCTCGAGATATGATGATAGGGGACCGAAATCGGGGAAAGAGTCTCATTGAGCCATGGTTCGGAATCAATCCTAGACTTGAACGACTTCGAAGAACATTGTCGGGCAATCAAGAATGAACAACGGAGGACCGTAATATCCTGGACCGGCCGGATATACTTCTCGTGCTGAGGCCCGAACAGATCACTTACCATCGGAGCCATCGAGACGACGCCCACGGATTCGGTTCAAGCCCGAAAACCTCGGAAATGCCTTAACAAACGGTTGCACACGATTAACGAAGGGCCATGATATCCGTGCCCGACCAGATATCACGACGCAGATCTCGACCCGTATTGGCAGCAGATTAGTGATTAACGAAAAGGAATATTTTTACCTTTTTTGGAATTGTAGTAGGGATGAAACTCTCCCACTATATAAATGAGATGACTTTTATTCAAAGGACGCACTGTAACACGCATTATAAAGCAATATATTATTTTTTTTCTCTGTTATTAGCTCTTTCTCTTGTTCATCAGTGTTGGCCATAGTGAGCCCGGATCGAGGGTGATACTTCATTAAGGCTGAAACTATCCTCCTTGTGTGGTTTGAATCCATTTATATTTATTTGTTCAATTTGACTTAATTTATCACTTTGTATCCAATTAATCCGCGTATCTTTAAAACCACTTACAAATTTAATTTTGTTGGTTTACGGCGCCGAAGCTCTAATACTGGTCGAAGTAGGGGAACCGAGTCTTATGTTCTGATATGCTACCGAAGGGTCAAACAACGAGGCCATGAATACGAGCACGGAACTGCTAGATGAAAGGCGCGAGGCCACCCTCCGTCCGGATGGCCACCCAAAAGAAACGAATTGAAAGGTTTTACAATCGAAGATCCAACCTCTTACACTTCAGTATCGGGGACTTGGTGTTAAGGAAGGTGACGTTGAGCACCCAGAACCCGAACGAGGGGAAGTTAGGGCCGAACTGGGAAGGTCCATATCGAATTATCGAGATCAACGGCAAAGGATCATACAAACTCGAAGTAATAAACAGTGAATGACTACCTAATAACTATAACGTGGCTCACTTAAAACGATACTATTTTTGAGGTACGACGCCATTCATCTGTTTTCTTTACATATTAGACTAACACTTCCAGGTAATGATCAAGGGAAGATACAACTATTAGGCATGAAAGCACGCGTTACACCCTTTTTTCCTTAGACCGGTTTTATCCCAAATGGGTTTTCCGGCAAGGTTTTAACTAGGAAACAATGGATAGTGCTAAATTAGAATCGAATACCGGAGTCAAGGACCACATAAGCAGTATCTGAGGCCTCTCTATGATCGGCCTCCGATACTGAGGGCCATCACCCTCGCATAATAATTTTGGCAAGGAGAGAGACTTTATGCTCAAACTACCTAGGCTCGGTGGATAGGATTTATTGTAAGGGCCAAACGTTCAAATGAACCGTGCCTACATAGACCATCCAAGAGGTCACCCTTACCGATGGACTATCATCCAAAGCAGGCTCGGGCAACCCGGGGTATCGAAGCTCGGAGGCACAAAGCTTATTAGGCAGTGCCTGAACTCTAAAGGCCACAACCATCCATGTTCAAAACTATCATCCTGGGCAAGCTCAAATAACTCGGGGTAACGAGCCCATTGGGCAATACCCAAACTTAAAAGGCTACGGCCGTCCTAGAACGGCTCAGAGACGTCCGAGATCCGTAACCAAAACATAAGACCTTCAAAATTTCTAAACCGGTTTGAAGGCTACCCTCGGTAAAGTTGTTAAAAATCCTAAGTGAACATTTCGGGGTAAGCTTCCGATCATACCAAGCCCCCCACCAGCCTTAAGCAAAATAGTATCGAAAACGAACAATGTTCGAACCTCCGAATAAGACCTAATTATTACATGCTAAGGATTCCAAAATCTTTGCAATCATAAAGAAAAGGGAAAAAGAATCAAGCTTGAAAATTGTCGAAGAGAAAAAAGCCTTATATATATATGCAAATTTTTACAAAGGCAAAACGGACTCAACAAAATACAAGGGTACAAAAGCAAAATATTACAAGGCACCTAAGAATCCTAATCCTCACCGGAGCCCGCCTCATCACCGGTGTCGTCGGAATCTTCCCCGTCCTCGGACCCGTCCGAACCCCTTGGAATCTTCCTCATCCTCGGGGTACGCCAACTTCTTGGCCTCGGCCTCGAGCCTCTTAACATTTTCAAGCTCGGCAGATAAATTGAATCCCCGGGCATGAACCTCTTCGAGAGCCTCCCTCCAGGACTGCCACTTCGCATGATCGACTATGGCCTTTAGGCGCTACTGAGAAGCCTCAGCATCGGCTTTGTACTAGGCCACCATCTACTCGGCATCGGCCTTGGCTATTTCAGCCACCGACTTGGCTGTTTTAAGCTCCTTGGTAGGGATTTCCTGATAGGCAATAGCCGAGCTCAGTTGAGATTAGAGCTCCTTAATTTTCTCGGACCGTGCCTCTGCCTTCTCCTTCATCGATTAAAGTTGGCCCTCTGTCGAGGCCAATATCTCCCGGGATGTTTCCTTTTCAGAGGCCAACCAATCCATCTTGCCCTTCCACTCCTCGGCTAGGGCCTTGACTTCGTCCATCGCATCCCGGAGCTGGTCAGCCCAATCTACCTTCTGCTGGACCTGTGGATTCTAACCGTTAGACACTGTGTCTAGCTCATCACTAACTTCAAAAACTTTTACCTGTTCCAATAGGTCAGCATGTTCCTTCTGAGCCGCATCTAACTCGGCTCGGAGGTTCTTGATTTCACCCTCGCGTTGCTCGCTGAGATGTTTATACATGTTTCTTTTCTCAGTAATCTCCTTGGCTTTGACCTCGAGTTGGCTCAACTCGTCTCGGTCCTGGAGGAAGTTCTCGTGGTAGAGCACCGAGGCCTGCAAATACCAGGAAAGATATTAGAATTATCAAAATGTTAGTACAAATATCAGAAGAAAAACTAGAATCATCAAGGATTTCAAGAGTTACCCGGTTCAGCGACTGTTGTGCTTCGCTGAACAGGCATGGCGAGTCTATCTCGTTCATTTTGGAATGGTCTTCCTCAATCACCAGGCACTGGAGGTAAATGAATCCCTACGGGGGCGGAAAGAACCCGGGTATCCTCTAGAACGGTGATGATAATCGACTGCTTATGACCAGGATCCACACTCGGGGCAGGGAACCGGTAGACCAATCTCGGGCTCGAGTTAGGCCCAGCTGCCCCTGAGGACAGACCTTTCCTCGGTACCTCTAAGTTACCTAACCCAGTGACGTCCTCCATAGCAGTGGAATCCACGCCATCAAAACAAATAGTGTAGGGGATTGTCTAGTCTGTGGGCCCCCACGTTGGGTCGTTCTTTCTCAGTTTGGGCCTCAGTGAACATCGACTCGATAAATGAGGGAGACTCGGTGATGTCTATCACTACAAGTGACTCCTTCGGGGCACTGCCCGCATCCCGGGAAGCCTCAGCCCTGGCCTCCTCATCGACCTCCCTGGCTTGAGATAGATCGACCTCACGGGTCTCTGTTTCGATGCCCCCCTGCTCTTCGAGGGGCGACGGCTCGCGGTCCACAAAAACAAAAGGCTCTTCCTTTTTGGGCTTGTCCCTAAGCCGATAGATCAAGTCCGGATTGGTACTCGGGAGCTGGTTGTTTCCTTTGGCTTGTGCACCAGCCTCTTCCTTGTTCTCTTTTTCTTCGAGCTCGGGAAACTCGGAGCCCTATTCCTCTTCTTATCTTCGGCTTGCCCTAGAGCAGGAGACTCAATGGGCAAGTCCTCGTCATCAACCTAAGACCTAAGCTCGACGTTCTTAGGCAAACCTGCAAATTAAAGTAAAGGAAATAAGGATGCGATGTTAGAAGAAAAAGTTCAGTACGACTTTTTCGAGAAAAGAACCTTACCATGGGAACGGGCCTCCCAACGCCCGTTTGAAAGTTTACACCATGAGTGCTCAGAGTAAGGCATCTATAACACAATGCCATCGACCCACTCCTTGAGTCGAGGGATAGTATTCGGATACCGAGCAATGGCTGCAACATAACAAACACCGATAAGAAAAGGGAAGATAAGTCATAAAATTGACGCTTAAAGGGAATACTTACGTGATACGTTCCACCTTTAGTGGAACGGCCTCCACTCGGCAGGTATCAGGTCGACGGTCCTCACTCGAACAAAATGTCCTTGCCAACCCCGATCCTGGTCCTCATGATGCTCGAGAATGTGGCTTTGCTAGCCCAACGTACTAACTTTATCAGTCCCCTCCGGAAGATTCGGGGACTGTATAAGCGGAGTAGATGATTGATGGTAAACGAGCACCCATCGATTTTGTTCACAACAAATCTGAGGAGGATCACGATCCTCCACAGCGATGGATGAATTTGGCCTAGGCACACGTTGTACCTCTTGTAGAAGTCTAAAATGACTGAGTCTACCGGGCCCAATGTAAAGGGATAAGGCCGGGGACCACTATGTCTTTGTTGACCCAGTTGCAGTCTTTCCGGCCCTGGGGTTGGACCTCTTCGGTAATTAAGCAGATATATCTTGAGGCCTCCTCACACCGACCATGTACAGAAGAAGGCTTCTCAACCTTAAAGTCGTCGGTGACCGAACAGCCACCGGGAATGAACATCTTCAAGAGGGGCTCTTCTGTCGGTTCATCAACAATCGTATCACGGACGGTCTCCTCGACCTCAGTGGTCGGTCGTGAGGAAGAAGGAGCATCCTTCTGAGGAACGAATTTCGAGGTTTTTGCCATTGTTATGGAAGAAAAAGCTTGATGGAGAAAGAGTGAAAGTTGAAAGATCAGACTTGTTGGCTTGAGTAGGAGATGAGTAAAAGTTTTCACAAAGTACTGAAGAACCTTGGGTTACGGGGGTAAAAACGCTAGAGAATGTTGAAGTCCTGATGATATGAAAGTAGAAGATTTGGTGTAAAGTGAAAAATGGATAAGCGAGGGGGTATTTATAGGAGTTCAGTGACGTTTCACGTCTAGGGACGACCGAATGACGACTGACATTCATCTAATGCCATTGTGACATGACTGACGAGACATTTTGGATGTTTTGTCATTTTTGTCGCGATGTGTCGAATTAAGAATCTAGAGCTCATGCTCATCATTTACTCTCCGATAAATGAGGGAATTATCTGTATACGGTTGAAATCGGGCTCATGGTACAACCCGGCCTCCGACAAAATAAGCTAAGCTCGAGATATGATGACAGAGGACCGAAATCGGGAAAAGAGTCTCATCGAGTCATGGTTCGGAATCAATCCTAGCCTTGAACGACTTCGAAGAACATTGTCAGGCAATCAAGAACGAACAACGGAGGACCGTTATGTCCTGGACCGTCCGGATATACCTCTCGTGCTGAGGCCCGAACAAATCACTTACCAACGGAGCCATCGAGACCACGCCCCCAGATTCGGTTCATGCCCCAAGACCTTGGAAAAGCCTTACCAAACGGTTGCACACGACTAACGAAGGACCGTGATATCCGCGCCCGACCGGATATCACGGCACGGATTTCGGCCTGTATCAACAGTAGATCAGTGATTAACGATTTGTTTTTTACCTTTTTTGGAATTGTACTAGGGGTGAAACTCTCCCACTATATAAAGGAGATGATTTTTATTCAAAGGACTCGTTGTAACACGCATTCCAAAGCAATATATTATTATTTTCTCTATTAGTAGGTCTTTCTCTTGTTCATCAGTGGTGGCCATAGTGAGCCTGGATCGAGGGCGGATACTTCAATAAGGCTGAAACTATCCTCCTTGTATGGTTTGCATCCATTTTTTCTTTGTTTGTTTAATTTGACTTAATTTATCGCTTTGTATCAAATTAATCCGCGTATCTTTAAAATCACTTACAAATTTAATTGTTATTCGATTTTGAGGGTAAATAATATTATCGACATATTTTAACTTGTTGTAGCATATAGTTTATTTTTTAAACTCTCAGTATATCTAAGTTTGAAATGTCAATTAAATTTCGGTAGAAAAATAATGGGATATTCCCAAGAGAATATAATCTTACTGCACGATATCAACTCTCGTTATATGTGTGTCTAACTTTGAATTATCAATTGAACTTTAATAGAAAAGTAACAGGATGCCATGCCGTAGTTTCATCACAAAGGGTTGACTATGTATCAATGTTTATCTGCAATTTTTTCCGATTGTGATATAATTTTCGGTCATACCTGCGCGTACTTTATTTTGTAACTTCTAAGCTCAAATATTGAAATTGTGAGAATGGTGATAAGCTATTTATCCTATAAGACAATTTAACCTTGCGATAAAAAGCCACCTTTCCGTTTCATTTGTTCTACCAACTTTTCGTAGAAACTATAAGAAGAATAATATTAAAATCTTTAAAACAATAATAGAACTATTAATATAATCAGGGCCGGCCGAAGGCCAGGCAAGTAAGGCATATGCCTTATGCCCCAATTACGAGGAGCTTCAATTTTAAAAGGAATACGTTATATATTAATTTTTCCATAAAAACGTTTAAGCATTTTATTGTAAAAATTTATTATTGTGAAGTTTGTTTGCCCTCAAAAATGGATAACAATTAAATTTATATGTGGTTTTAAAGATACACGGATTAATTCAGTACAAATGATAAATTGCTTTAGATTAAATAGATAAATAACGTAATAAATTATCAAACCAATTAACGGGAGTGATCCTGGACTCAGTAACAACTTTAATGAAATGTCTGCATTCGATCTCGGGATCACGTTAATGAACTACTGATGAACAAAAGTAAGAACTTTGAATAACAGAGAAAATAAGAGTATATGCCTTGATATGCGTGTTACAATGATGCCTAATGAATAGTTAGACTCTCATTTATAGTGGGAGAATTTTACCCTCAGTACAATTCCAAAAAAGGTAAAAAAAATCATTTTACTAATCAATTATTTTCTGCAGATACGTGCCGAGATTCACACACTAATATCAGGCTGGGCATGGAAAACACGACCATTTGTTTGTCGTGCTCGATTATCTGTTAATGCTCTCCGAAATTTTGGGGTTCGAATCAGACCTGGGGGACATGGCCCCGATTCTTCCGAGGGCAGGTGTATTGCCCGGACTGCGAGCCGAGGGGCTCTTTGCCCCGACTCCGGTTCCTTAAGTCACATCTATGCTCCGTTTACTTCATCGGGAACCGAGGCGTTCAAAGGGCTTGGTTTTACCTGTATAAAGATAGTTCCTTCGTTTCTCGGAGAGTAAGTTTACAGAAACGAAGAGAAACGACATATGCACTTTGATTCCTTCTTCAGTACGCCATGACAGAAACGACAAAGAATCGAAAACATCCGGTCAGTCGTGTCATTATGACTTCAAACACGCGTCACCCATCAGCAAGTCATCCCTGAATGCAAAACGGCACGAAACCTCTATAAATACTTTCCTCCTTCGTTTATTTTTTACCTTTATGCAAGCTTCTACCTTCGATTATTCAGGATATTACTACCCTTCTTCACACTCTAATATTTTCACCTCCGTTCTTCAAAACTTCTCAGTAAGTTGCAAGTTTTTACTTATTTTCTACCAAAATCAGCGCACTTGACCTTTTATCTTTCAACCTCTCTTCATATTTTTCAAGCGTTTTCCAGATAACAATAGCTAAAACTTCTAAATCTGTTCCCCAAAATGTCGCTTCTTCACAATCGACTGTTGAAATCGATGAGACTACTCTCGATGTGGTCGTCCTCGAGAGGTCCGCTCCTGATGCAGGTACCGATGAACCGACTGATGAGCCTCCCTTGAAAATGTTTGTTCCCGGGGGAGGGGGACCTATGTGTAACCTTGAGGGGTCTCCGGAGCCCGTAAACTTCAGTTGCCGATGACGTGAAGGTTGAGAAGCCCTTGTTGGTGCAAGGCCGGTGTGAGGGAGTATCAAGATACATATGCTCCATTACCGAAGATGTCCTCCCCACGGTCCGAGAGGACTGCAACTGAGCAAGTAAGGACGTAGTAATTCACGGGCCCGCGGATGCCATCACTACCCACATGGAGGGTTATCTAAGTGTTTACACCTATCCCTTCACGTTGGGCTCGGTAGACCCGGTTATCTTGGATTTCTACAAGAGGTACGAAGTGTGCCTCGGTCAAATCCACTCGTCACTGTGGAGGATCGTGATCGTCCTTCATTATTTCGTGAACAAGACCGAGTCCCGTCAGTTCACCATCGATCACCTTCTCTGCCTATACAGTCCTTGAATCTTTCGAGGGGGGCTAATAAAGCTCACACGCCAGGCCAGCAAAGCCCCATTCTCGAGCATCGATGAGGACTGGGGCTGCCGAACCCTTAGGAAAATTTTGCTTTCTTGTATTCTGTCATGCGAATTTGTGGATTTCGAAAACTAAATTTTTGTTATTCTATTCTCTCATAGATGGTAAGGACACGTACTACCGGATTGAACGGTCAGCCACCAGTGCCACCAGTTAGGGCCGCGAGAGTTCGGGGTTGTGGTAGAGGCCGGGGCCGAGGTAGAGGTAGAGGTGTAGCTCGTACAGCAGTTAGAGCAGCACTTGTAGCGCCACCAGTTGCTCCAGCTCAGGAGCAGATTCCAGATATAGTTGAGCCGGCGGGACCAGCTCAGGCACCAGCTACGCCTATTGTGATTTCAGGCCTTCGGGAGGCTCTAACACAGATATTGACTGTTTGCACTGGTCTTGCTCAGGTGGTTTCGGCTCAGACCGCACCAGCCACTTCTCAGGCCGAGGAAGGTACTCATACCCTTGTTGCCCGTACTCCAAAGTAGGTAATGCAGGGACTTCAGATACCGGGGGCACTACCAGCCCAGCCGGTTGCAGCTGCTCAGGCTCCGGTAGTCCCCGTGATGGCTGATGATGAGCAGAGGAGACTTGAGAGATTTGGGAGGCTTTGACCTCCATCATTTAGTAGTGCTGAGTTAGAGGATGCTCAGGGTTTCTTGGATAAGTGTCAATGGATGCTTCGGACATCGATTATTCTGGAGACCAGTGGGGTCTCGTTCATTACTTTTTAGTTTTCTGGGGTTTCCTTCAGATGGTGGGAGGCTTATGAGAGGCACAGGTCGGTCGGTGCAGTACCACTTACATGGCAGAAGTTATCTGTTCTCTTCTTGGAGAAGTTCGTGATGCAGTCTCGCAGGGAGGAGCTGCGCAGACAGTTTGAGCAGCTTCGGCATGATGTCATGCATGTGTCCTAGTACGAGATGAGGTTTTCTGAGTTGGCTTGTCATGCAGTTTTGTTGGTTCCCACTAATAGGGAGAGGATCATGAGGTTCAGTGATAGCCTCACATATCAGTTGCGGTTGCTTATGACTAGGGAGAGGGCATCTGGTGCCACTTTTGCAAGGTGGTTGACATTGCTCGAGAGATAGAGATGGTCTGTAGCCAGTAGCGTGGTGAGAGGGAGGCCAAGAGGCCTCGAGGTTCGGGCGGTTTCGGTGGGGTACCTTCTGGGGGCAGTCCTACCACAGCAGGGATCTCCCTTATAGGCCTGCTCAGACGACTCGTCCGGCTCATCGTGGTGCATTAGCTAGCCACGGTTCTTACAGTGCTCACTCAGGCCAATCTTCATTTAGTGTACTACCAGCGCAGAGTTCTCGACATACCTCATCCACTCAGGTTTCTACAGGCAGTGCCTCGGGTTTTCAGGACCAGCAGCTCCGTAAGAGGAGGGGTTGTTTCGAGTGTGGAGACTTTGGTCATATCAAGAGAGATATCCCTAGGTTGTTGAGTGGGGCTTCACAACAGAGTTCTCAGCCGATGGCACCAACACCAACAGTTACACCACCCGCCCATCCAGCTCGAGGTGGGGGAGGTCGATGAGGTGGTGGTCAGGCTCGAATTTATGCTTTTCCTTCCAGGCCAGATGTTATTGCTTCAGATAAAGTGATCACATGTATTGTCTCAGTGTGCCACAGGGAAGCTTCCATATTATTTGACCCCGGTTCCACTTATTCGTATGTATCATCGTACTTTATTGATTATCTGGATATGCCCTATAAGTCCTTAGTTTCACCTATTTGTGTATCTACGTCGGTGGGCGATACTATTATTGTGGACCATGTATATCGGTCGTGTGTGGTAACTATTGGAGAACTGGAGAGAGTTGATCCCTTATTTCTTAGCATGGTTGATTTCGATGTAATCTTGGGTATGGGTTGGTTATCTCCATGTCATGCTATTCTGGACTGTCACGTAAAAACCGTGACGTTGGCAATGCCGGGGTTGTCGAAGGTCGAATTGAGAGGTTCTCTAGATTATGTTCCCAGCAAGATAAGTTCTTATTTGCAGGCTAAACGTATGGTTAGGAAGGTGTGTTTGTCATATTTGGCCTTTGTGAGAGATGTTAATGCAGATATTCCTACTATTAATTAAGTACCGGTAGTGCGAGACTTTGCAGATATATTTCCTGCAAACCTACCGGATATGACACCCGACATGGATATTGATTTCAGTATTGACTTGGTGCCGGGCACTCAACCCATTTCTATTCCTCTGTATCGTATGGCACCAGCTGAGTTGAAAGAATTGAAAGAGCAACTTCAGGAACTTATTGATAAGGGTTTTATTTTTTTAGTGTGTCGCCTTGGAGTGCACCGGTTCTGTTTGTGAAAACGAAAGATGGTACTATGCTGATGTGCATCGACTACAGGCAATTGAACAAAGTTACAATCAAGAACAAGTATCCTTTGCCGCGTATTGATGATTTATTTGACTAGCTCCAGGGAGTGAGGGTGTTCTCCAATATTGATTTGTGATCTGGGTATCACCAGTTGAAAATTCGGGATTCAAATATTCTAAATACGGTATTCAGGACTCGTTATGATCACTATGAATTTCTCGTGATGTCTTTCGGGCTGACCAATGCCCCAGCATCATTTGTGCACTTGATGAATAGTGTATTCTAGCCATATTTTGATTCATTTGTCGTAGTATTTATTGATGATATCCTGGTATACTCATGTATCCAGGAGGATCATGCACATCACTTGGGTATTATATTACAGAGGCTGAGAGAGGAGAGACTTTATGCCCAACTCTCCCAAGTGTGAGTTTTGGCTTAGTTCGGTGGCATTCTTGGGACACATAGTGTCCAGTGAGGAAATTAAGGTGGATCCGAAGAAAATAGAGGCAGTTCAGAGTTGGCCCAAGCCATCTTCAGCTACTGAGATTCGGAGTTTTCTCGGCTTGGCCGATTATTATCGTCGCTTTGTGTAGGGTTTCTCGTCTATTGCATCGCCCTTGACTAAATTGACCCAGAAAGGTTCTCCATTCAAGTGGTCGGATGAGTGTGAAGAGAGTTTTCAGAAGCTCAAGACTGCCTTGGCTACATCTCCAGTTCTAGTTTTGCCTTCAGCTTCAGGCTCTTATACAGTGTGTTGTGATCCTCCTTGGATTGGTATTGGGTGTGTCTTAATGTAGGAGGGTAGAGTGATTGCTTATGATTCACGCCAGTTGAAGCCACATGAAAAGAACTACCATGTTCATGATTTAGAGTTGGCAGCTATTGTTCATGCATTAAAGATTTGGAGGAACTATCTCTATGGTGTGTCTTGTGAGTTATTTACAGCTCATCAGAGTCTTCAACACTTATTCAAACAGAAGGATCTAAATTAGAGGCAGCGGAGATGGTTGGACCTGCTAAAGAACTATGATATTACTATTCTGTATCATCTCGGGAAGGCCAATATGGTGGTCGATGCCTTGAGAAGGAAGGCGGTGAGCATGGGTAGCCTTGCATTCATTCCTGTTGGTGAAAGGCCTCTTGCAGTTGATGTTCAAACCTTGGCCAATCAGTTCGTGAGATTTAGATATTTCGGAGCCCAGTCGGGTTCTAGCTTGTGTGTTTTCTCGGTCCTCTTTATATGATCCCATGAGAGAGCGCCAGTATGACAATCCCCATTTACTTGTTCTGAAGGACATAATTCAGCACGGTGATGCCAAAGATGTTACTATTGGAGATGATGGGATATTGAGGATGCAGGTTCGTATTTGTGTGCCAAATGTAGATGGGCTGCGTGAATTGATTCTTGAAGAAGCCCACAGTTCACTGTATTCCATACATCCGGGTGCCGCTAAGATGTACCAGGACTTGAGGCAACACTATTGGTGGAGAAAAATGAAGAAAGATATAGTTGGGTTTGTAGCTCGGTGTTTAAATTGTCAACAGGTGAAGTACGAGCATTAGAGATCGGGCGGATTGCTTCAGAAACTTGAAATTCCAGAATGGAAATGGGAGTGTATTACCATGGACATCGTAGTTGGACTCTCATGGACTTTGAGGAAGTTTGATGTTATTTGGGTGATTGTAGATCGGTTGACCAAGTCCGCGCATTTTATTCCCGTTGGTACTACTTATTCCTCGGAGCAGTTGGCTGAGATTTATATCTGCGATATTGTTCGCCTACACGGTGTGCCAGTGTCCTTCATTTCAGATTAGGGCACGCAATTTACATCACAGTTTTGGAGAGAAGTACAATGAGAATTAGGTACACAGGTTCAGCTGAGTACAACATTCCACCCTCAGACGGGCGGACAGTCCAAGCGCACTATTCAAATATTGGAAGATATGTTGCGTGCTTGTGTTATAGATTTTGGGGGTTCTTGGGACCAGTTTATGCCACTCATAGAGTTTCCCTAAAACAACAGCTACCAGTCGAGCATTCAGATGGCTCCGTATGAGGCTTTGTATGGGAAACGGTGTAGATCTCCGGTGGGTTAGTTTGACCTGGGTGAGGCAAGACTATTGGGTACTGACTTGATTCAGGATGCTTTGGACAAGGTTAAATTGATCCAGGAGCGGCTTCACACGTCGCAGTCTAGACAGAAGAGTTATGCTGACAGGAAAGTTTGTGATATTTCTTTCATGGTAGGAGAGAAGGTACAACTCCGAGTTTCGCCTACGAAGGGTGTGATGAGATTTGGGAATAAGGGTAAGTTGAGTCCTAGGTATATTGGGCCTTTTGAAATACTTAAGAAGGTTGGAGAAGTGGCTTATAAACTTGCATTGCCGCCTAGTTTATTAGGTGCTCATCCAGTATTTTATGTATCTATGCTCCACAATTATGTCGGAAATCCGTCTCATGTTTTAGATTTCAGTATAGTGCAGTTGGATGGCAATTTGACTTATGATGTGGAGCCAGTGGCCATTTTGGATCGGCAGGTTCGAAAGTTGAGATCAAAGAACATAGCTTCAGTGAAAGTCCAGTGGAGAGGCCAACCAATCGGAGAAGTTACCTGGAAGATTGAGCGGGATATGCAGATCAAATATCCACACCTATTTGAGGGTCCAGATATGATTCTAAACCCGTTCGAGGACGAACGTTTGTTTAAGAGGGAGAGAATGTAATGAATCGGCCGATCATTTTGAGTATTACAACCTCGTTCCCCCATTTACTACTCAATTTGTGCTTTACAGTTGTTATGTGACTTGTTGGGGTAATTGGTTTGCTTCCGGTGAAGTTTTGGAATAAATTGGAACGCTTAGTTCCAAGAATTTAAAGCTTAAGTTGAAATAGTTGGCCGGATAATGACTTATGTATAAACAACCCCGGAATAGAGTTTTGATGATTCCAATAGCTCTGTATGGTGATTTTGGACTTAGAAGCATGTCCGTAAAATTATTTAGAAGTCCGTAGTTAAATTAGGCTTGAAATGGCTAAAATAAAAAATTTAGTTGGAAGTTTGACCGGGGAGTTGACTTTTTGATATCGGGGTCGGAATCCAATTCTGGAAATTGGAATAGGTTCGTTATGTTATTTATGACTTGTGTGCAAAATTTGAGGTCAACCGAACTTGATTTGATAGGTTTCGGTATCGAATGTAAAAGTTAAAAATTTCTTGTTTCATTAAGCTTGAATTGGGGTATGATTCGTGGTTTTAGCATTGTTTGATGTGATTTGAGGCCTCGAATAAGTTCCTATAATGTTTTAGAACTTGTTAGTATATTTGGTTAAGGTCCCGGGGGCCTCGAGTTGATTCCGGATGGTTAACGGATCAAAAGTTGGAGTTGTGAGATTGCCGAAGTTGGACCTCTGCTGGCGTAATCGCACCTGCAGAGTTTTGATCACAGGTGCGAGCTCGCAAAATCGAGTGGTCCATCGCAGAAGCGGCTAGGCGTGGGTTGAGGCAGAGCTAGCATAAGCGAGCAGATGGTCCGCAGAAGTGGAGCCACATCTGCGACTGCACGACCGCAGAAGCGCTGAAGTCGCAGAAGCGGATATGCGATCCCAGAACCGGAGGCCAGGCAGCCTAGGCAAAATCGCAGAAGTGGTGCAGTTTCCGCACAAGCGAGACCGCAGATACGGTTAATTATTCCGCAGAAGCAGAAGTACTGGGCAGTGTACAAAACAGAGGGGTCCGAGATTCTTTCTCATTTTTGGACTTTAAACACATGGTTTGGGTGATTTTTCAGAGGGAATTCACGGGAAAACTTGACGTAAGTCACTTATGATCGTTGTTTGGGCAAAAGAGCAGAGCAGATTTAGGCTTCGGCTTTTGATTTCTTCACTTTACTTTGCTTCGATTCTCCATTTTCTCCTTGGCCTAGGGTTTTGCAGCTACT
>AWOL01S0133136.1:0-33031 GCA_000715115.1 Nicotiana otophora
AAATGTTCACGTTTTAACACTCTGATTGACATGTACATTAAGTGTGGGTGCTTAGAGGCTGCAGAAGCTGTTTTTGAAGAAGTGAAGGAACGGACAATTGTATGAGAGTCTGCTATGATCCAGGGTTTAGCTATGCATGGACTGGCTGATGAAGCCTTAGAACTCTTTAACAAGACGATCAAAACGGGAATGAAGCCTAATGAGGTCACATTTCTTGGAATCATGCATGCTTGTAGCCATATGGGTTGGTCAATAAGGGGCGAGAATTTGTCGCTAGTATGACTAGAGACTATAACATTACTCCCCAAATTGAGCATTATGGTTGCATGGTTGATCTCTTTGAGCCACGCGGGACTTCTTAAAGAGGCATATGAGTTCATCGTAAGCATGCCTATAAAGCCAAATGGTGTCATAAGGGGTTATTTTCTAGGTGGATGTAGAATTCAAAAGGATGTGGAAATGGCCGAGGAAGCTGTGAGGCACCTAGGTTTATTGGACCCTCTTTTTCACGACCCCAATTTTCCTCTGTAGGATGTCGTGAGGGCACCTAATCTCTAAGACTAGGTAAGCCTAACACTTACTGAATTAAATGATGGAATTTAACCCAAACAACTATTAAACATAAAACATAAATTTCTATATAAAGCCAACAATCTCAACATGATACAATATCCCAAAACTAGTAGTACAAGTCATAAGCTCTACGGAGTTCACTAGGAAATTTCTAAGTACAACTGCTTCGGAATTAAAATAAATTGTACAAAATAAACTTCAGAAGGAGACTCCGAGACCTGTGAACGTGATGACAGGTATACGCTGAAGCCTCCAAAGATATATCTGATCAGCTATCTATTCAACAAACTCCGAAGTACCTGGATCTGCACAAAAATTTACAGAAAGCGTAGCATGAGTACACCACAACGGTACCCAGTAAGTATCAAGACTAACCTCGGTGGAGTAATGACGATGAACAGTCAAGACACATACTAGACATAATAACCTGTACAAGTATAAATGTGAAACAAACAGGGAACGATATCAATATAAAGTTAAGCGTGGTAAAATGACAACAATACTTGCAATAGAAAACAAGAAGCAGCAATTAAACAACAAGGAACAAACATGTAATAGCGTCATAGTGTAAGCTGAATACAGTCAAGGTCTGGTGAAACCAAGTAAGGAAAAATATGTAGCAACCAAAATAAACATCCGCTTTCACACAAGATTTATACAAGAACTTTCCCGAGGTACCACACCTCATCACAACATTTCACCGGTCCCAAATCACAAATCCTAATCACTTAGCATCTTGTGTCCACATTCCAAATCACAATTGCAAGGACAACTCACATGCCAATACCATTAACACCTCATATCTGCACGGACAACTCACATGTTAAGGGAGTAACAATATCTCATATCCGCATGGACAACTCATATGCCAGCAATAACACTAACTCATAACAGCACGGACAGCTCACATGCCAACAGTACAACTCTCACACATAAGGCAAGTACACGAGAATACATGTAAATGATCAATACAACCAGGGTTCATCCTCTTAAACCGATATGAGTGGTTAATTACGTGTATGCTTGGGCAAGTGTTCTATCACAACTCAAGTCAATAAGTGAGAACAGAGACAACAAATGACACAAAGGAAACAACATAACAAAACGTAAAATGCACGACTCACACAAGGTAGGCACACCACTACACAATATTATCAATAACAATTCCCCCAGGCTATCACAAGTTATCACAAATCATCCCTGACATAGCCCCCTTGTCTCGCCACGTGTGCAACAATGAAGTAAATGCCCACCTTGTCTTGACGCACGCGCATAATACTATTTTCATCTTGTCTCGCTACAAGCACAAACCCACATATATATAGCCCATTTTATCATGCAGCATGTGAAAATATCAATAATAACAATAGCACAGACAACTCACGTGTGAATACCCCGACAATCCTCTAAACAGTATCATGTGTTCCAAAAATATAATAACACAATATAACAACTCGCACCATATATGCCCATATGCCACAATATTTCTTAAAACAATTCCAAAACCATAACCACACATAGCCCTCGGCTCAACAACACGGAGTGCAACAACAACAACAATAGCACAAGAGTACGAAAAGTAAATCAACACAAGAATTACATACCACAAAGAAATGGAAGAACGAGATCGTAATGAAAGACATGACAAGTAATGATGGTTTCAAATAATAATATGAACAATGGGAGAGATTATGTGTAACGACAATATCAATAAGAGTAACTCATCAATAGGAGAGATAGTATGTAATAATGATTCCAAGTAAGAGTAACCCAGCAATAGGAGAGATAACAAGTTATGATTCCAAATAAGTCCAACTCAACGATAAGGGAGATGACATGTAACAATGAATTCAAATAAGGATAAGTCAACAATAGAGGAGATACCAATAACTTCAATTAAGGATAATCAACTACGAAAGATATAGCATGGCAATAAAAGAGGTAATAAGTTCAATTTAAGCATATAAGAGTATATTTGGCAATAAAGGGTAGAGCATGAACCAATCAACCTCAAATAAGATACGTAAGGGTGAATTTAGCAATGGGGGATTTAACATGATAAGATAACTTCATTTTAACGTACATAAGAACCTAAGTATCTAAACCTGTAAAATTTCCACATAAAAAACGTGCACACACTCGTCACCCCATGTACACATCTTTCGCGTAATTCCTACGAGGTAGTTCCCTCACACAATGTTAGGCAAGATACCTACCTCAAAAGCCCTCAATCAATACTCTAAAATAGATTTTCATTTACTATTCACCTCTGCTCGGCTCAAATATAATCAAAATTGACTCAATAATATCAAATGATGCAAGAGAAATCAATTCCAATAAATAAAGCTATGATCTTTACACAATTTTTCAAAAGTCAACAAAAGTCAACCTGAGGCTCGTCCAGTCAAAACCCGGGTCCAATAGTAGATTCCAACTACCCATGACCCCACGAGTTCATATATATGATTAGTTTCAAAACCCGAGTCCAAATCGACTCTCAAAACTCAAATTCTTATTTTTCAATAACTTGAAAAAGATTTAAATTTTCACATTGATTCACATGATTTTGATATTAAAATCTAAGATATATTGATGGAATATGATTAGAAATATATTAGAATCACTTACTCAAAGTTTGTAGCTGAAAATCCCTCTTCAAAATCGCCTCCTATCGAGTATAGGTTCCAAAATATGAAAATGAGACCAAAATCCCGTCCCTCGGCTTTTGTCTAGTCGCAAGTGTCACAAATGTGGCCTAGGGTTGGAAAACGCGAACCCTACAAATTCAAGAAATCAAACGCAAAAGAGAAGAACCCACATCCCCTCTACAGTAGCAAATGCGACATAATATTCGCAATTGCGAACAATAGATACCTCCTAAATGCGACCAGACTAATCGCTAATGCGAGAAAGCTTACGCAACCCTACCTTCGCAAATGCGAACCTAGCAGACTACAACTTACATCGCAATTGCAATCTAAAACTCGCAAATGCGAGACCTGAGGCATCTGTACAAAACCAGCAGAACTTAAACTCTATCAAACACTCTGCAACGTGTCCGAAACTCACTCCATCCTTCGGGGCTCCAAACCAAACATCAACACAAGTCTAAAAACATAACACAAACTTTCTCACCTGATTAAATCAGCAAAATAACATCCGAAATCATGAATCGGACCTCCAAAATACATGAAATCAACATGAAACTCAAGAACTTCTATAAACACAACCACACATCCAATTTCTATCAAATCAACTCGGAATGACGCCAAACTTTATGGGCAAGTCCCAAATGTCGAAACAGGCCTATTCCAAACCAGAAATCTTAACACGATCACTATGAAGTCAACCTACGGTCAAACTTATAAAAACTTTAAGCCTTTAAATTGCCAGCTTTTGACAAAACAAGACAAATCAACCTACGGACCTTCGAAATCGATTATGGGCATATGCCTAAGTCCAAAATCACGATACGAACTTATCGGAGCCATCAAAACACCATTTTGGAGTCGTTTTCACAAAATTCAAATCTCAGTCAATATTTTTAACTTAAGCGTCTAAAGTGAGAATCGCTCATCCAAATCCATCCCGAAACATCCGAAATTTAAATCTGACCATGCTCGCAACTCATAATATACAATAGGAAGCTACTGAAGACCTCGAGCCACTAAACGAAACCTTAAATCTCAAAATGACCGGTCGGGTCGTTATATTCTCCCCCTCTTAAACAATCGTTCATCTTCGAGCATGCCAAGAGTCTTTCCCAACCCATCAATTCACTGTATAAACTCTCCATACACATACACATGGGTGATCCCACGCCTCCCCAAACCACATGAAACCTACAACATCATCTCAACCGAAGATTATTCTTTCCACTCATGTCGATAAGCCTTAGAGGATATGGTTATACTGTGTGCCAATTTGGTGGAGATTTTGGATTAGGTTTTTAAAATTTGGTTGAAATTGAGTTGAACTAGCAAAGAAGATAGATTTGTACCGTATGATAAAATGTTATATAATATACTGTATTGATATAGAATAATTAATTCAAGCGTATATAATTAATTACAACAATATACTACTATTTTTTGAAGGAATGAACCAATCCCCTATGACTCTAATAGTATATGATATATCCCATGTAAGCATCACAGATTAGTTTTTTTAAGGAATGAACAAGTCCTTTATGATACCCTGTCAGTATATGATATATACCAAGTTGGTACTGTTTGACCAAAAACTATAGATCTTAGTTCAAATAATTAACTTTATATAAATGAGGGTTAATCTTAGCTAAGAATAATATCCCTAAGATGAAATTCTTGAAAAGAGTAACAAATGCTATGTAGATATAGTCGGACAGTGGCGGTAGCATGAAATAAATATTTTAGAAATCCAAGGCAATAGTGTAACATTCAATATCAATGAATAGCAATAAATGACATTTAAGTAAATAGAATGAATGATTCACCCCAAGGAAATATGGAATATATGGATATTCTTTCTTACAATGATGAATGATAGACAATCACTTGAATGTTTGAGTTATTTTCGGATCTAGTGGAAAAGTATTGACAAGAATCTCAGTGAAAAGGTGTTGTTTGTATCGTAGCAACGAGTTCTGATTCTTTTTCTCAAGTCAAAGTGTGTTTTTTACTAAATGAATATCATATGTCCCCTATCATTGTGTCTTTTTCTATTTATAAGGAACATGTTCCTGAGAAACCCTAATAGTACAAGTGTAGAAAATATCCAATAGAATATTCCCTTTAATGTCCTATCTTGAAACTAGTCGTTATAACTCTGTCAAAGTACTCGACCTTGACCTCGACCCTTTGTTGACTCTTTGACTTTGGCCCTTGTTGACTCTTCGACTTCGGCCCTCGTCGACTCTTCGACCACAGACTTCGCAGCTTCTTGGGTCATTTCGACAAACGACGACCTAGGAACCTTTCCCCTAGTATTATCTTGGCTTAAATACTCTAAAGATAGATTTTGACCCATACAGTTAGTCCCTCCGCTTATCGAGGCCGACTTCAGGCGGGTTCGATGAGCGGATCTTGTTCTTTGTGGTCGAATAATTGAGCGAGCTATGTAGGTCGTAGTGGTTGCGACAAACTGGCAGTGTGGCCCTATGTGGGCTGCATATTTTAAACGCTTCGATTTTCCCAGGTGATTTACTGGAATTATGCTGTCCACGAGTTAGGATGACGTCATGATGTCATGCGTCCTTATGACGCATATTCGCGATGTGTTGCTTTATTTCGCGTGTGACCACTGATTAGATCTGCCACTTCAGTTCGGGTGCCAATAATGATGAGCCGTTTTTAGTTTTGGTGCCAAGACCTTTATAAATATAGGAATTTGGATGCAATTTTGGAGTTTAAATTTCCTGTTGTTTCGAAATCCCATATTTCTCTTGCTCTCTTCTTGCTTCGAACTTCTCTTCTTTATTTCATTGATTTATATTGTTCTCAACTTCTCCTTATTTGAATACCTCTCTTTCTTACATTTAATCATGTCTAACATACCTTCTGAGTCTAGTGAGGGAAGTCGTGTTCCCCCTTGGCAGTGGTGTTTCCCTCTCACGGGGAAGGTGCTTCCGTCACTGCTGAGGATGAAACATTCCTGTTGGCGGAGGAGATAATCTCGCGTAATCTTGATTCTAGGTCTGATCTTACCAAAGTACCGGATGCTGTGCCTGGAATTTTTAAATCGATGATGACGCCTAAAGAATTGGTGGAGCTCACGGCCAAATTTGGCCTTCCTAGCCATGTTGAGCTGATCCCGGCCAAAAGGGACGTGGTACGCGTACACCGCCCTGGGTATTGCGCCCTCTATGCCTACCCCTTTCTCATCAGTTATTTTCTCCCTTTACTCCGGGTAGTGGAGGAAATTTTTTGCCACTACGGTTTTTGCCCGGCTCAGCTTGCACAGTATGTCTACAAGGTGATAAAGATGTTGACCAAATTTGCCGAGCTAGCCGGGGTCGAACAGACACTACGGCATATGATACATGTATTCTCCCCTTGCCTTTATAGGGGGTGATGTTGTGCCTTCCTCATCAAGGAGGCAAGTACTTGGTGGTGAAGATGGACGACAAAGCTAATAGTCAGTTCTGACTTAATTTCTTCTTCGTCAGGACCGAGGACGTCGTGGCCAACATCGACGGCTTTCCCGAAGCTTGGAACTACACTCGTGAGTGCCCTGTTTCCTTCTATTTTTTTATTCTGAACTTTGGTTGATGATGGTTTTTATTTGTTTTCCCTTTTGAAGCCAACAATCAGCCTCCTTCTCTAGCCTCTTATATTTCTAATTGGGTCGAGCGACTCCTCCCTCACATCGTAGAGATCCGTGATTGACAAGTTTTTTCAAGAAATTCTGGCTTGGTCTCCCTTCAATTGGTAATTTTCTATCTTTGGTCATGTTCACTCCGTCTCTTATTATATGCGGATTTATTTCGTTAACTTACTATCTTTTTATCATGCAGGGGTTCTCGGAGAAGCCAGGCATCAGTGCCTTCTTTCCGTAGGGTGGCTACTGCCTCCTCGACATCAGCTCTTGTTATGGCCACTGCATCTACCTCTCCAGTCTCGACCTCGACTACCGTAATTTGAAAGCCTATCTCCATTCCTTCTGCAGCTCGTGCCTCCCAACCTTTTTTGCTAGTTGATGAGGAAGACGTCTCTCGTGAAGACGGTAGTTTGATGCCTCATAGAGGAGGGTCGTGGACGTCGGGGGAGAGAGACTGGCAACCGTCATTGTAGGAGATAGTGGCCTTGTCCTTTGGGAAACGTCCATAGTGCATATCGGGGAGAGCCCAGAGGCAAGTTCTGAGGCCCCTTATTTGGAGGAAACAAGTATACACCCTATGGGGGAGGCGGCCGAAGGTGTGGTAAGCAATGACGGCCCTATTTCATCGAGGCGCGGAGAGGACTCATCTTCCGGGGTCACGACAAACGTGCCTTCCTCGACTGATGATAGAAGGAAAACGGTCATTGAGGAGGATGTTAGATCTGACTCCGACATGGACATGGAATAGTTGAGGATGATTGACGAGGGGCTTACTCAACTTGAAGTGAGTTTGGAAGGGGGTTCGAGGACTATATCGATCCCGATGGACTATAATCTACTCATGCATACCGAGAAGATTATCCCCTCCCTTGTCCCTCTTTGTTTTTAAGTTGAGGGTAAGACCCTCAAGATTATAGATGACAGCGACCTGTCAAATAACATTGTTGGCCTCGCCCTTCGGGTGAGTATATTTGCTATCCGTTATTTTCTTTAGGTTTTGTTCTTTCGCAGGTTCTCACTATTTATTTTAGAGAAGGTCGTCCTGGAGATTGAGAGTACTCGTTGGGAGAAGAGACATAAACACATTGATGTGAAGTTGAAGGATAAGTACTTCAAGTGCATAGAGAAGTATCGGGAGCTTCGGTGTCGACTCCGTGAAATCGGCGATGTGTGCCAATTGAGGGACGGATTGAAGTCAAGATACGAGGAGTTAGTGCGGATGGTGGGGAATTGCATCATCTTGGAGGGGACGTTGAGGAGCAAGGAGGAAGAGCTCGAGCTCAGCAAGGGGGTCGAAGCCCAGTGCATTGATCTCCAAGCTCAGGGGGTTTCCCTACGGGGCCAGCTTGAAGAGTGTCAGTTCAGTGTGGAGGCTCTTAGTGGCGAGGTCGCCGAGAAGGTGGAGAAGCTCGATAAGGCGCAGTCCGCTAGGTCGGAGGCTATGAGGAAGGCAGAGTCTCTTGAGGTGGCGATCCGGATTCTCTGTTGCGAGCGAGAAAATGATTCAACAATTGCAAGGCTTAGAGAAGAGCGACTCGATGAGAGGATATGGGAGTTAAAGAAAGAGACCTCTGATCTTTCCGATCGAGTGGCTGCTTTGGAGGCCGAGAATGCTAAATTTCTTGAATGACCCTCTTCATCTGCAACTTCCGGCTTCTGCAACGTTCCTTGTGATTTATACCAAGAGTGGATTCGTGCCGAAGCCCGGCTGGATGTGCTTCGCGAGTTCCATGTACCGGGCTCCGTTTCTGCTATAGACTTTGAGGGTTCTCATACCAAATCTTGCAAGGCTTGGATTAAGTGTGGTTTTGTCTGTCTACTCCTCGTCATGGCGAGGAAGATGAGGGTGGCGAGTATGCAATAGATCGCCTTGAGGACAAGGCCTGGTATGATTCCATATACCCCCCGGGCGAGGATGGCGAAGGCGCTGGGGGCCGAAGAGGCGAGGGAATTGGTGGTCAGGGTGGTGATCATGTTGAAGATCGAGCTGGCAAGGATGTTGAAGCTCGTAATGGCGGTGATCAGTAGTTTTGCTTTTTGACTTTGTGTATTTTTTTGTCGGCGTCTTCACGAGTCTTTTGTAAACAGTTCAAGTATATGAAATATCAGTTGTTCCTTGCATCTTCTTCTATTCATGTGGTTTATTTTCTATACTTGTGTATATTTTTGTTTCTTTGTTGATATGTAGACGAGGGTCGATAGGTGTTTGTTCGAGCGAGTTCGAACATAATGTTTTCTTAAATCGCGGCTGAGGGCTGGTAGGTGTTTATTTGAGCGGGGTCGAACAAAACCTTTCATTAAATCGCGGTCGAGGGTCGGTAGGTATTTGTTCGAGCGAGGTCGAACATGGCTGAGGGCCGATAGGTGTTTGTTCAAGCGAGGTCGAATATAACCTTTCATTAGGTCGCGGCCGAGGGTCGGTAGGTGTTTGTTCGAGTGGGGTCGAACATAACCTTTTATTAGGTCGTGGCCGAGGGCCGGTAGGTGTTTGTTTGAGTGAGGTTGAACAAAACCTTTCTTTAAATTACGGCCGAGGGCCTATAGGTGTTTGTTCGAGTAGGGTCAAACATAACCTTTTATTAGGTCGCGGCAGAGGGCCGGTAGGTGTTTGTTTGAGCAGGGTCTAACAAAACCTTTCTTTAAATTGCGGCCGAGGACCGATAGGTGTTTGTTCGAGTAGGGTCAAACAAAACCTTTTATTATATTGCGGCCGAGGACCGGTAGGTATTTGTTCGAGCAGGGTCGAACAAAAGCTTTTATTAAATCGCGGTTGAGGGCCGGTAGGTGTTTGTTTGAGCGGGGTTGAACATAACCTTTCATTAGGTCGTGGCCAAGGGCCGGTAGGTGTTTGTTTGAGCGGTATCGAACATAACCTTAACACGAAAAATGTGTGCTGATAAGCGTATGTTTCTTATTGCTTTGACATTGTTTCTTTGGTTACAAACTTGAAGAAAAATACAGATTTTGGGTGTTGGCTGGCGTTCCAGTCCCAATCTATCTAGTCCCTTCATTGGTTGAGCTGGAAAGTATTGAGAGGTCGAGCAATGAAACAGTAACCACGATCCTACCCTCGTGTACTTCGACTCGAAGTGTTTCCTTCGTCACCTCGTTAAAAACCTCCTCGAGAAAACCCAAATGGGACAAAGTACAACTTGGGGTATGTATTTTCTCTAGAAAGTTAAAGTATTTGAGGTGACTGATGTTCCAGTTGTTTGGTAGTAGCTTTCCTACCATTGTCTCTAGTTGGAATGAACCCTTGTTCGCTTTAGCTGTGATTTTGTACAGACCATCCCAATTCATTCCCAACTTGCCTTCCTTGGGATCTTTGGTCGCTTGAGTTTTGGCTTTCAGTACGTAGTCTCCGACTTTAAATGGTCGGACCTTTGCTTTCTTGTTGTAATAGCGATCTGCTTGATGGTTTTGGGTGACCATTCTTAAGTAGGCCATATCTCTTCGTTCGTCAATTTTGTCGAGTTCATGCCTTCTGCTCTCATCGTTACTTGTGTCGCTTTAATAGGAGTACCTTATGCTGGGTTCTCCAACCTTGAGTGGTATTATTGCCTCGGTCCCGTAGACCAGAGAGTAGGGCGTCTCTCTTGTGCTTGTCTTCGGAGTTATTCGGTAGGCCTATAATACTTTTGGTAGTATTTCTGTCCACGATCCCATGGCGTCATCGAGATTTTTCTTCATGATGTTTAGTAT
Source organism: Nicotiana otophora (assembly GCA_000715115.1). Taxonomy (NCBI): domain Eukaryota; kingdom Viridiplantae; phylum Streptophyta; class Magnoliopsida; order Solanales; family Solanaceae; genus Nicotiana; species Nicotiana otophora. Next base: position 10,573 of record AWOL01S0133136.1, read on the forward strand.
GGACTTATTGGAGGAATCTGCTTGCTCGTTACCCGCTGGATGGTATGGAGAGTATCCTCTTGATATTCCATTTCTCAAAGAATTCGACAGTTTTCTTTCCTGTGAACTGGGGTTTGTTTTCACAGTTGATTCCCTTGGGTAGGCTGAATCGACAGATAATGTTTATCCATATTAAGGTGATTACCTCATGTTCCTTTATTTGGGCGAATGCTCCTGCTTCCACCCATTTAGAGAAATAGTCAGTTAAAATCAAAAGGAATCGTACATTACCTCGCCCTACTGGAGGGGCCCACGATATCCATTCCCTATTTGATGAACGGCCAAGGTGAGGTGACCGAGTGAAGGTATTTGCCTACTTGGTGAATCATTGGGGCATACTTTTGGCATTGTTCACATTTCCTCACGAAGTCTGCGACATCCTTTTTCATGGTGGGCCAGTAGTATCCCGCCCATATAAGGCATCTGACCAGTGCTCGATTGCCGGAGTAAGCTCCGCAATAGCCTTCATGGACTTTTTCGAGGACGCGCTGGGTTTGGTTCGGGCCCAAGCACTTCGCCAAAGGGCTGCTGTTAGTCCTTTTGTACAGGTCTCTATGAAGGAGACTGTATCTGGCCGCTTGCATTCTTAGTTTCTTGGCCTTTTTTATCACTTGGGAGTGTGCCGTCCTGCAAATATATGATAATACGATTGCGCCAGTCCCAAGTTAAGTTTATGGTTCTTACTTTGACTTGGTCTAGTGATGAGTTTAGGAGGTGGACTATGCTTTTATCTCCGGTTATGATTCTTTTGGTAGCTGTGGATTGTTTGGCGAGACCATCTGCTTCGGCATTCTGTGCTCGTGGAATTGGATCAAGTTGGCATTCGTCGAACTCAGGCAATAGCTTGTAGATTTCGGTCTGGTATTTTTGCAATCTTTGTTCCTTTATTTGGAAAGTCCCTGTGACTTGGTTGACTAAGAGCTGGGAATCACAGTGGAGTTTCAACCATTTCACCCCATATTTGAGTGCTAACCATATCCTTGCAATTATGGCCTCCTACTCGGCCTCATTGTTAGTCATATTTGGGCACCTTATGGATTGGTGAATCACTTTGCCTGTTGGGACCTAGAGTATGAGTCCTAGTTTGGACACTGAGACATTGGTTGCTCCTTCGGTGTATAGGACCCAGAGGTCTTGTGTTTGGAGGGAAGCTTGGACGGCCTACCTTTCGACTTCAGGCATTATTTTTGTACTGAAGTCGGTGAGCACTTGCGACATTATCTTCGTTCATGACTTGTATGTGATATTGTGCTCATTTATCTCGATGGACCATTTGGCCAGCCTCCCTGATGGCTCGGGTTTATGCAAAATGCTCCTATGGGGAAAAGTTGTGACAGCCGAGATGGGGTGGCATTAGAAATAGGGTCTAAGCTTCCTTGAAGCTACGACCAAGGTAGAGCCAATGTTTTTGAGGTGTGGGTACCTAGTCTCGGTGTCGACGAGTGTTTTGCTAATGTAATAGATGGGAGATTGCGTATCTTTGTTTTCGCGAATCAAGACTACGCTTATTGCTACCTCAGATACGGCTAGTTAGACGAGGAATTGCTCCTCAGGTTCGGGTTTTGAAAGTAGGGGAAGTTATAATAGGTATGCCTTTAGTTCTTGTAGAGCCTGGACACACTCATAAGTCCATTCGAGGCCGTTGTCCTTCTTGAGTACGCCAAAAGATTTATGACATCTATCTGACGACCGCGAGATGAACCTTGATAGGGCGACGATACGACCAATCAACCTTTGGACTTGCTATTTGGTAGTTAAGAGTTTAGGTATACCATCCATAGCTTTGATTTGTTCTGGGTTGATCTCGATCCCTCTCTACGACACTAAGAAACCCAAGAACTTTACCAAGGCTATGCCAAACGCGCATTTCTACGAGTTCAGCTTCATTCGGTATCGTCTGAGTATGTCAAAAGTTTCTTTCAAATGATCTATGTGATCCTTTACCCTTTTGGACTTGGCCACCATATTGTCTATATATACCTCCATGGTCTTATCGAGCTAGTCTTTGAACATCTTGGTTACCAATCTTTGATAAGTAGCTCCCGCATTTTTCAGTCTATACGGCATGACACTATAGCAATGCGTTCCTTGGTGGGTGATGAGCGTGGTCTTATTTTGGTCTTCTTCCTCCATGAAAATTTGATTATAGCCCGAGTAAGCGTCCAAGAAACTCAATAGTTTGTGCCCGGCTGTTGCGTCGATGAGCTGGTCGATGTGGGGTAACGGGAATGAATCCTTCGGACATTCTTTGTTCAAGTATGTGAAATCCACGCACATCCGCCATTTCCCATTTTTCTTTTAGACCATTAGTCGTTGGCAATCCACTTGGGGTACTTCGAACCCTTGATGGAGCCATTTTTTAACAGTTGTTCCACCTTCTCGCGGACTGCATCATTGATAGAAGAGTTGAATTTATGTCTCACTTGCCTTAGTGGGGGGTGGAATGGGTCGATGTTTAACTTGTGTGTAGAGATTTCCTTTGGGATGACCGGCATATATGCATAGCTGAAAGCAAACAAATCTGCACTAACTATTAAGAATTGACTGAATATACCTGGTTCCTGGAGTTTACAGCTGATATAGGAATTCTTGCTATGATCGTTGGGGTCCAATTGAATGGGGTCGAGGTCTTCTATGGTCGAACCTGTAGCCTCGACCATGTCGGGATCCATGATGATATCCCCGGTCTCTTCTTGCTTCGACCTCGACCCTGTTGATTTCTTTTTATGTTGGATGGTCGTACTGTCCAAGGCAATGCAGTGGCATTCAAGGGACGTGCGCTATTCTCCGTGTATGCTGAATATCCCCCATGGTGTTGGGAATCTTATTACTTGGTATAGGCTGGATGGGATGGATCTCACAGGGTGTATCCATGGTCGTCCCACTATGGCATTGTATGTAGTGGCCTAGTCCATAATGTGGAATGTCGTCTCCAGAGTCACGTTGTCGGCCAAGATGGGGAGTGTAATTTCCTAGGATGTTCGCTCAAATGCATTATTAAAACCGATTAGCGTGATGCAGCGCGGCACTATCTTATCCTCGAGCCTTATTTGGGTAAGGACTCGGGGATGGATAATGCACGCATCGCTTCCATTGTCCACCTTGATGTGTGTGACATTGGTATCTAAAATGCTTAAAGTAATAACGAGGGCATCATTATGACGGAAAGTCAAACCGTTAGCATCCGACTCGTTAAAGATGATACTTTCTTCGAGTCTGTCATACCATTCGTGGGTGATAGACCGCTTGAATTTGTGAGTGGTGGTGAACTTCACGTCGTTGACAGAGGCGTCGTCGCCACCGTCGATGATCATATTGATGGTACGATCTGGGGATGGCAGCTTAAGCGGGCCTTGATGTTCACATCCTCTGGCGAAGTTGATCCTCCCCTTATCGCTTAACAACTCTTTAAGGTGCCCTTGCCATAACATGTTTACGACTTTATGTCTAAAGGTGATGCAATCTTCTGTTTTTGTGCCCACGTTCTTGGTGAAACTTACATAGTGCATCAGACTTTCTGGTGTTCGGGTATGATCTCATCTTTGGTGTCCACTTCACTTTTGTTCTGAGTTTCTCAAGAGCGTAGACTATTTCTGTAGGAAACACATAAAAATTGTGAGCAGATAATGAAGGAGGCATACCTCTTTCATTCCGATGAGTCCTTGTCCTTGGCCTGGACAGGCCTTCTTCATAGTAGAGGAAGGGTGCGACGACCGCCCTGACATATGGTTGATGTCGTTCCCTGTTAGGTTACAGAATTGGATGAGCTCTTCTGGCACTGTCTCTTCATTCTTTTATGGATTCATCTTGTACAAGGTTAGTCGGTGAGTTAGTCTATTGAGATCGTCCTCGTCTGCTCGGAACACGACACAATAAGCATTGTGGATTTCATCCCAAGTGGATAGAGGATACTTCATCAATCGGCTCAACAGTTTTCTAGTTGCTCTTGAACCATCTCTACTCAGCCCGTTATGAAAAGCTACGACCATCATCCCTTCGGATACGTTTGGCAGAGTCATCCTTACTCTGTTGAACTGGGTGAAGAAGTCCCTTAGTCCCTCTCCCAAGGGCTGCTTAATAGAAAATATGTCATTTACTCTCGCCTCGGCCTTCTTGGCTCCGGCATGGGTGATTACAAAATTATCGGCCATTTCTTCGAAAGTTTCTATAGAGTGGGCTGGTAGCTGCGAATACCATGTTAATGCCCCTCCCGTGAGGGTTTCGCCAAAATTCTTCAGCAAAATGGAGGACACTTGTTCCTTGTCGAGGTTATTGCCTTTCACGGCGGTGACGTAGTGAGTCACATGAACTTCAAGATCGGTCATTCCGTCATATATCCTGAGGTAGGGCGGCATTTTGAAGGTCTTTTGGTATGGCATGCAGGGCTGCATCATAGTTGTATGGCTGCTCTACGAACCTGCCGGTGTCCTTTTTCGGCAGCAACTTAGGAGCGCCCGGTATCTTGTCAACTCGTTCTTGGTGTTCTTTTATCTGGTCTCGGAGTGCCTTATTTTCATTCACCACTTCTTCCATCCTCTTTAGAATGGGAGCGAGGGCGCTGTCACCTGCAATATCAGTAACATTGTGAGTTATACATATCGTTGGAGGGATGGGTCAGTTGCACTGCTCGTCTGTTTATTATATCGTGCAAGTCCTTGCGATTTTTGCAGTCATGCCTGGAGCGGGTTTATTAAGAAACTTGCTAGCGTGTCGGTCAGCCATGCCTCGAGGAGATTTTTCACAGCTGGGGGCGTCCATTCCTCTGTAGACGTGGGGGCCCTTTTCTGGGTTCTGTTATGCTGCAGTGTGGGGGTGGTGACCTTTCTCGCCTTGGGGACGCGTTGGGCGGCGTGTCCTCACCTACTGTTTCACAGCTTTTGTTGATGACATTCATGAGGTTAGTTGGGAAGTCACTTGTTATTTTTTTCTTTTCTCCTTGGTTACATGCCATGTTGGGTTTTGAATACACAAAGAAAGGATATCTCGGTATTTTTTGGCGTTAGTGACTTGCGTTAATTGTAGATCTAGAGAAAATTAAAAATTTAACTAATAAATCTCCACAGATGGTGCCAAATTATTTGACCAAAAAATATAGATCTTGGTTCAAATAATTAAATTTATATAAATGAGGGTTAATCTTCGCTAAAAAGAATTTACCTAAGATGAATTCTTGAAAAAAGTAACAAATGCTATGTAGATATAGTCGGATAGTGGCGGTAGCATGCAATAAATATTTAAGAAATCAAAGGCAATAGTGTAGCATTCAATATCAATGAATAGCAACAAATGACCTTTAAGTAAATAGAATGAATGAGTCACCCAAGAAAGGATGGAATACGTGGATGTTCTTTCTGACAATGACAATCCCTTAAATATTTGAGTTATTTTCGGATCTAGTGGAAAAGTATTGACAAGAATCTCAGTGAAAAGGTGTTGTTTGTATCTTCACAACGAGATCCAATTCTCTTTCTCAAGTCAAAGTGTATTTTTTACAAAATGAATATCATATGCCCCCTATCATTGTGTCTTTTTCTATTTATAGTGAATATGTTCCTAAGAAACCCTAATAGTACAAGTGCAGAAAATATCCAGTAGAATATTCCTTTTAATGTCCTATCTTGAAACTAGCCGTTATAACTCTGTCAAAAGTACTCGACCTCGGCCTCGGCCTCGACCATTTGTTGACTCTTCGACTTTGGCCCTTGTTGACTCTTCGATTTCGGCCCTCGTCGACTCTTCGACCGCAGACTTCGCAGCTTTTTAGGTCATTTCGACAAATGACGACATGGGAACCTTTCCCCTAGTATTATCTTGGCTTAAATATTCTAAAGATAAATTTTGACCCATATAGGTAGCTGAGTGTTTTTCTGGGAGGAATGAACTAGATCTCTTTGATACCCTATTAGAATATGATATATACCATACGGGTGTCATAGAGGACTGAGTGTATTTTTGGAAGAAATAAACCAGACTTCTATGATACCGAGTTAATATAAGATAAATACCATGTAAATATTATATGAGGACTAATGATTATTTTTCTTGTTGAAGAAATGAACCAATCCTCTACGATACCATGTCAGTATATGATACACCATATGAGTATCATAGCATACTACATAGTATACTTCAACAAATACTGATATATTATTTTGATATACTATTGGTTAGAATAAGTTATTTTTTAATAATTAATATATGAAAAATATAAATAAAAAATATATACTATATAAGTTATCTTTTTTTTTATATATAGTAAAAAAATAAAGAGAGAAAAATAAATAGAAACAAAAATAAAGGAACCAAAAATGTGTGCCGAATTAGGTTATGAAAAAAAAGGAAATAAAGAAAAAATAATTAAAAAATTAGAAAAGGAGAAAAAAGAAAAATAATGGAAGGAAAAACAAGAGAAAAGGAAAACGAATATTTATTGTATGAGTTATCTTTTATTATTGAATAGAAGAAAAAAAAAGAATAAAGAAAAGGAGCAAAAAATGTGAATAAATTTATATTGTGTAAAAAAGGAAATAAAAGAAAAAAGAGTTAAATGAAATTAGAAAAGGAGCCAAAAATAAAGAAAATGAACAAAAAAGAGAGAATAATATTAAAGAACTGAGCCAAAATTGAGCATGGAATCAAATTATGGTGGGAAAAAATACAATATGATTGGAAAAAAAACTAAATGAACAGAAAAGGAGAAAAAAACAAAAAATAAAGTTAAAAAAAATAGGAGAAAAAGAGGTAATTACCCACAAAAGCTATAATATGCAGGAAGAGTAATTAGTTTGATGGGTATAAAAGTAAATGGCTTGGCAAGGGTAATTAGTATGATTTTTGTGGGTTAAGTTATAAAACTCTAAAATATCAAGCCCAATTTTAGATGGATTGAAATGGATTGGGGTAAGAATTAAAATATGCTGAGTTCAATAAATGGGCGGGTCAATAATCATTCCAATCTTAGATGAATAGGGCGGTTCAAATGGGTTAAGGCTCAAATTACCACACTTAGCCCTACCTAAACGTGTTTTGTAATTTGACTTAAGTTTAACGGTTAAAACATGATTTTTATAAGCCAAATATACATTCTAGCAATAAGATTGCCGCAAAGGATTTAAAAAGAACGAGAAAGGTAGGTGAAACAGGCGTCAAATGGGCAATTAACTTGCTTCCTCGCTGGTGTCATCTTCGCCGGCATGGCCGTCATTGGGACTTTGAAGTTTGAATAGACTACTCCATTAAGTATTGGGTTTCTCACATGGCCCATGTTACCATAATCCTATTTTTACGCAATAACATGTCTTTTCATTTCCTAAAAGCGGACAATAGTTTTGGCAGATGGCAAATCTTTTTTTTTTGTGCAACTAAAAGCAATTAATAGCAGATCAAACTTCTAAAATTAATTTATTTTGAAAAATATTTTTTTTAAAATTTATTTAAAAAAATACTTTGGATAAAAAGCAGTTGTATTTGACTAATTAATTTCAAAAGCTCTTTTGAGCAACAATTAGTATTTAGCCAAACTTCTAAAAAGTATTTTTAAGTATATTTTTTTCAAAAGTGCTTTTCAAAAAAATGTGTTTCGGAAAGAAATTACTTTTTCTGCTTTTCATAAACTATTTCTTTTAAAAGTTTGGCCAAAAACTATAATTTGAAAAAGAAAAATTTTGATTCAAAAGAAGTTTGGATAAACAGGCTACAAGTCAGTCGAGTAGTATATAAATGTGAAAAAAGAAAAGAGAATAACGTACTCATACTTTCGAAATTAAAACAGAAAAACGGGAATGAATTATCATCATTTTTTCGAACCAAAAAAAGGAAATAGTTTTGGCAGACGGTAATATTGACTCTTATTTTTAGCATAATAAAAAGGAATTAGTATATGGGTATGTATTATTGTCATACGGAAACATGTACCTTTTATTCTTTTGTGATCAACATGTATTATTGTTGTCTTTTAATCTTTTCTTTTAATTTATCGTGACATTTCTTTTCTTTCAAAATCTTGACAGCATAAGGATATTAGTCTATAATTCCATAATGTGAAAACATTAGTTTGTTTGTTTTCTCATTTTGAGTTTGGCGATATCTCCTCTGTAAATAATCTATGGCCATTGATTCCACTCTGTATCCTCTTCCTCGTCCTCGTTTCCCTTTTGTACTCTTTAATTTGCCTAACCTAATTTCTAGGTGTTGGGTATTTTACAAGCTGGAGAAAAAAGACGTTACGTCTGTTTATAACATGTTTATTTATTTTGTCACACGAGATAAACACATAAGAGTGAATGCAAAATCCTCAAATGCCGAAACTACCTCGAATGGAATATTATGATCAATAACCAATAAAATATCACATCTCAAGTAAGAAAGACTCATAGGTATATTGGGTAAAATATGTTATGCTACGTGGACACCTAAGAAGGGGACACGTGGAATCAAAACCGGGAGGATGGAAAACCGGGCACAACTACCTCGTGTGTCACCGAGAAAAGCAAGTTCGTAAGGGCATTAAGCATGCTGCACCCGATGACATTTAATGAAGAATATTCCACAGCATTAAAGAGTAACGGCTCATTAAAGAAATCTGAGCATTTATGTTTACCGTTAGGTTTCCATTATCGCACTTTAATAATTGTCATTAGTGGTGGGCCCGACCATTACGCACACCAAGCTAAAAATAATAGGCTCAACTATTATTTTAAGACATGATTTTTTTAGCATCAAATAACATATTCTAATACAACATCTCAATACTATTTTCTCTTCCTAGCTTGTTGTTCTTATCATCATCATGCCCGAAAACCATGTTTCAGGGCTCTCCAAATCTATCGTTTTATCTACATTTGAGCTAATTATCTTTTACAAAAATTGATTAATTCATTATCTTTTGGGATCAAATTGATTCATCTGTCTAGAAACCACGAACAAATTCAACTGTACCATATTACGGGTAAATAGTTTGGCGCCCACCGTGGGGCCTAGACAGCCGTGCGATTAAAATTGGTCCTTACTTTTTCTCCATAGACAAGCTTCACCAAAAAATGGCAATCAATACCGTTATTAATGCTCGTGATCCTGAGGTTCAGGGGGAACATCCCCATTTTGAGGACTCAATCACAGATACTCGCAATGAGGGGAAAGATGTTACGCCGGTGTATGATGGGTGGTACCCCAGACGAGTACGGGAAGCGACTCCAGATGATGCTGACCAGGGCACGTAGCAGACGCGATGAGGATCCTGCAAGAGCAACAGGCAATCATCTTAGGCCACCTCACGCGGCAGGATCAGGTCATGACAGAGTTAAAACGAGCGCTATCGGGCGCTTCAAATAATGCAAATAGGCGAGATACAGTTCCTCCCGTTGTTCCTACGAACCAAACAACGCAGAGAGTCGACAACAACACTCCCAGGGGCAAAGTTGGCTCTGACGGGGCTGGGGGAGCAGATCTGGACTCAACAGTAATAACGATCCGTTCAAGGAGGAACTCTTGCGGTTCATGAAGGAAGTAAACGCCCGCATAGACCAAAACCCGGAAGCACCCCCTGTATTGAAAGGCCCGAGCTCGAAAAAGTACATTCAATTACCGTGCAAATCGAGTGCGGCCCCGGAATTAATCCCAAAGTCATTCAGAATGCCTGAAGTGCCAAAATACGATGGGACCTCAGATCCATAGGAATACATCATCACCTACACAGCGGCGGTGAAAGGAAATGATCTGGCTCCTCACAAAATCGAGTCCGTGTTATTGAAGAAATTTGGTGAGACTCTCACGAGGGGACCCTTGACATGGTACTCATTATTGCTCGAGCTTTCCATAGATTCTTTCGAAATGCTCGTGGATTCGTTCATCAAGGCCTATGCTGGCGCCGAAAAGGTACAAGCCCGAAAGGTCGATATATTCAGGATCGCACATGGAGAATCTGAGCTATTACGAAGGTTCGTTAGCCGAATCCAGAAGGAAAGGATGTTGTTATCGGTCGTCCCGGACGAATGGGTAGCTGAAGTGTTCACTAAGAGTTTGAAACCGAGGAGTTCAGATGCTTCCCGGAAGTTGAAGGAAAGTCTGCTCGAGTTTCAAGCAACAACTTGGGCGGATGTCCACAACCGGTACGAGTCAAAGATAAGGATCAAAGACGATTAGGTTGACTTCCCGTCATCAGCAAAGGGACGGGAGAAGAACAAAGAAAAAATAAAGGACGATGTCGACTCACATAGATAAGTTTCAAAGGGACGGTTTCTTCCCTAAAGTAGACAGAATGTCGTGACAAGAGCTTTCAGACATCGGACAAGTTCATCATTGACAAGAGGACCGATTGTGGGTAGAACAACAGATCGCTGCAGGATAGAGAAATCTTGGGACCACGAGGTTCTTCTTATCCAAAGTTATCAGAGTATAATTTCAACATCAGCGTGAAGGAGTTAGTGTTGGCCATGAGAGGTATCAAAGAGGCACGATTCCTGAGACCTATGAGGTCCGATCCCAGCCAGAGGGACCCAAATTTATGGTGTGAATACCACGACACTAATGGCCATCGGACTAGGGGACTGCCGGCACCTTCGGGAAGAAGTGGCAATGTTGTTGAAGAATGGTCACTTCAGAGAACTATTGAGTGACCAAGCCAAAACTAATTATGGCCGGGACAGGAGCGACGCGCAAACCTAGAAGGAAGGAGAAGAACCTCCACGTCAAACGATCAACATGATCTTCAAAGAGGACGAGATTAATGGGGTCACTTTCTCGGCCGCAAAGAAGAATAAAGTATCGACAACCTATAGTAAGAGATTCCAAGAGGATGATATCACGTTCACGGATGAAGACGTGGACGGATTATTACTACCTCACAATGACTGAATGGTAATTTCTTTAAGTGTGTTAAATTCTAAAATTAAACGTGTTTTAGTGGATCCAGAAAGTTCTACCAATATCATATAATGGAAAGTTCTAAATCAAGCTAAACTCACCATGAACATTGTCCCGGCAACAAATATCCTTGCCGAATTCAACCTCGCAAGCATGACAACCCGAGGGGAAATTTTACTGTTTACGGATGTCGAGGGCGTAACGAAGACATCTCTCTTCGACGTAGTATATGGGGACATGGGCTATAATATCATCCTAGGAAGGCTATGGCTGCACGAGATTAAAGGTGTGCCTTCAACGTACACTAATTGTTAAAATTCCCGACACCCAAGGGGATCAAGCAGATAAGAAATGATCAACCGGCAGCGAGATAGATGAATGCGATCTCACTCTCTTATAGCAAGGGAAAGGAGCATGCGGCATAAAAGTTATTGGAACCGGCTTCCGACCCCGAACCAAAGAAAGTTTCCCCGGGGGTAGGAAAGTTGGAGCAATATCATATACCAAGGTATTTTTAAGTACCGGAAGAAACAAACGCAACGAAATCCATGGCAAAAGAACAAGAGCAGGTTGCACTGTTTGAAAAATTCCCAGAAAGGATATTCCATTTGGGAACAAGGCTATACCCAGAGCTCAAGTCAGATTTTATTGAATTCCTTAAAATTAACAATGATTGTTTTGCATGGTTGCACGAGGATATGACAGGAATCCCAACAGAAATAGCCATGCACAAGTTAAGCTTGGACTGAGCATACCTCCGGTAAGGAAAAAGAAGTGCCCTATTGTCGAAGCAAGGAATAAATTCGTCAGAGAATAGGTAACCCGTCTACTTAAGATTGGTTCAATCCGAGAGGTAAGATATCCGGACTAGCTAGCTAATGTGGTAGTAGTTCCCAAGAAGAATAATAAATTTTGCATGTGCGTAGATTATAAAGACCTTAATAAGGCATGCCCGAAGGACTCATTCCCATTGCCAAATATCGATCAAATGATCGACTTACGGACGGGCACGAGTTAATGAGTTTCCTCAATGCCTATTTCGGGTATAATCATATTAAGATGAACCCGGGAGATCGGGAAAAGATTTCGTTTATAATACGTTTTGGTGAATATTGTTACAACGTAATGCCCTTCGGATTAAAAAACGCCGGAGCCACTTACCAACGGCTCGTAAATAAGATGTTCGAAAAACAAATAGGAAGAACCATGGAAGTATATATAGACAATATGCTCGTTAAGTCTCTACATGCAGATAATCACCTGAGACATCTGCAAGAAATGTTTGACACACTGAGGGAGCACAATATGAAGCTTAACCCCGAGAAGTGTGCGTTCGGGGTCGGATCAGGTAAATTCTTAGGATTTCTGGTCTTACAAAGAGGAATTGAGGTGAATCCTGACAAAATCAAGGCCATAAAGGACATCCCGGATCAGCTATTCAACGTAAAAGAAGTACAGAGACTCATAGGCAGAATAGCGGCTTTGAGCAGGTTCATCTCCCGATCATCGGAGAAGTGTCATCACTTCTTCGTGCTGCTCAAAAAGAAAAAAAACTTCGAGTGGACGCTAGAGTGTCGACAAGCCTTGAAGGATATGAAGAAATACTTGTCAAGCCATCCGTTGCTCTCGAAACCTAAAGAAGGAGAATCATTGCTGGTCTACCTGGCAGTCTCAGAAGTTGCGGTAAGCACAATTTTAGTCTGGGAGGAAAAAGGTACACAATTCCCCACATATTACGTTAGCAAAATTTTAACGGGAGAAGAAATACGCTACCCACATCTGGAAAAGCTAGCCTTAGCTATCGTGGTAGCCGCCTGGAAGCTAAGGCCCTACTTTTAATGCCACCCGATAATGGTGGTGACTGCTTTTCCTTTGAGGAATATACTCCATAAACCCGAACTCTCCGGTAGATTTGCCAAATGGGCCGTTCAAATGAGCGAGTTTGACATAGAGTATAAACCGAGGACATCGATTAAATCACAAGTCCTAGCTGACTTCGTGGCCGATTTCAGCCCTAGACTATTGCCTATGGCTGCCAAAGAGGCAACAATGTTGTCAAAGCCGGCACCGGGAGTCTGGACCTTATTCACGGATAGAGCTTCAAACATGAAAGGGTCTGGACTCAGAATAGTCTTGATCACGCCTTCGGGGGAAACCTTAAGGCAATTCATCAGAACGATCCCTCTAACTAACAATGAGGAAGAGTATGAAGCTTTGATTGCATGGCTCAAATTAGCCTGGGGACTTGACTTTGAAGCCATCAAAGTGAAATGTGATTCACAGTTGGTGGTAAATTAGGTCTACGGAATATTTGACACCAAAGAAGAGCGTATGCAACAATACGTAGTAAGGGTTCAGGCTTTACTGACAAGATTCCGGGAGTGGTCAATAACCCACATCCCGAAGGAAGAAAATGCGAAAGCGGATGCATTAGTAAATCTGGGCTCATCAACAGAAATCCAAGGACTGGAATCAGGTACGGTTGTTCAACTGATGAACTTAGCCTTGGACACAAATGGTTATTACGAGGTAAATTTGACTAGTCTGGTCTAGGACTGGAGAAACAAGATAAATAATTACCTCGAGCGTGGAAAGTTGCCCGAAGACTGCAAAATATCGAGAGCGTTGCGCACCTAAGCCGCACGCTATAGCTTCAAGAAAGGCCAATTAAACAGAAAATCCTTAAGGCCCGTTGGCCCGGTGCTTGGGTGGATCAGAAGCCAATTATGTCATGAGAGAAGTCCATGAAGGAATATGCGGATTCTCTGGTACTGAAGTTAGTCTGAGCAGGATATTACTGGCCCCGTATGGAACAAGATGCCAAAAACTTCGTACGAAAATATGATAAGTGCCAACGCCACGCACCTCTAGTACATCGACCGACGGAACCCTTGCATTCAGTTCTGTCCCCATGGCCATTCATGAAATGGGGAATGGACACCGTCGGACCATTACCACCGGCTCCTGGGAAGATAAGGCTTCTTTTGATTTTGACTGACTATTTTTCAAAACGGGTGGAAGCAGGTCCTTATCAAAAGATCGGAGAACGCGAAGTGGTCGACTTCCTGTGGGAAAATATAATTTACAGGTTCAGAATACCGAAAGAGATTACATGTGACAACGGGCCACAATTTATCGGCATAAAAGTCAAAAAATTCCTGGAAGATTTGAAGATAAAAAGGATTACCTCTTCACCTTACCATCCGAGCACAAACAACCAAGCGGAGTCAACAAACAAAATAATTGTGCAAAACTTGAAGAAAAGTTAGAAGCAGCAAAAGGCCATTGGACAGAATAATTACCTGGAGTGCTATGGGCCTACCGGACAATGGCCAAGTCAAGCACAGGGGAAACCCCTTTTTCCCTTGTGTATGACACAAAAGCTTTGGTACCGGTGGAAGTAGGGGAACCAACCTTAATGTATTTACAGGCAGACAAAGAGTCAAACAACGAGGCAATGCTAATCAACCTAGAGCTGCTCGAGGAACGCAGAGACCTGGCACATGTAAGAATGGCAGCTCAAAAGTAGAGGATGGAGCGATATTATAATCAAAGAACCAACCTTCGTTACTTCAAAGTAGGAGACTTGGTCTTGAGGAAGGTGACTCAAAACACCTGAGAACTCAACGCCGGCAAGTTAACCTCTACATGGGAAGGCCCTTACCGGGTTTCAGCTATCACCGGTAAAGGATCATACGAGTTGGAAAACCATAACGGAGACAAGTTGCCCAGCAATTGGAATGTGGCTCATCTCAAAAAATATTACTGCTGACAAACAACAGCCAAACAACAGTCAGACGGAAAATATGTGTTGCATTCTTTTATCCTTCATTCTTCTTTCACGAGGCAGTGACAAAAACATACTACAACAACAACAGTAATAAGACCTTTGATGACAAGGCAAAACAAACAAGTCTCCACTCGAGGACGATAAGGTAATCCTTGCTTCGGTAGCAGATTCCCACCGAGAAGTTAAATTTACTACCGAACAAGGGTTACACGATCGTTCACGAGCACAAACCACTAGGAATTTCAAGTATTCTTTCGCTTGACATCATAAATTCCTAAGGGGAAAGCAAAATATGTTACCGAGCTAAGGGTTACGTAGCAATTCATCGGTGGAACCTTCAAAGATACATGACTTCCAATGTTCCAACTCGCATTTTTTGCATTAGAACACTGGGGGGGATAATGATACAATTACAAGGCAACTCTGAATGCCATGTCAACCGGAAACGAAAATTCGGTAAGGCAACATTGAATACCACGTCAACTGGGAACGAAAATCCGTTAAGGCAATACTGAATGCTATGCATCATCGGGACCGGGGACTGCACAGCCAGCCCCGAAGAAACAAGATAGCCATAAGTCATGGCAGTTTCTTTTCTACGTAGCAAAATGCCTATGTAAACTATGAAAACGGAAGGAATGAAATGAAATCCTTTTCCTTGTATCTTGTTTCTTCTCTACAAGATACGCTAATTTTGTCATTTGAAAGTTAAATAAGTTATTCAAATGTTAGTACCGTAATGAACATGAGACGTCCCCTTCAAGAGCACCGTAAACATAACAGGGCCCTCTCTTATTAAAACCCGCATGTTAAAGGGTTTGTTCCGAAAGAATATATGCCCAGAACCGAAAATGCTATCAGGAAAAAATACACCCGAAGTCACATATGAAAAAGACGCAGAAACCAAACTTGCGCAAATACTTATTGAAACCCTCATGTAAAAGGGATAGTTCTTGACAACAAAAATGCATCGAAGAAAATGCGCCCGAGACCACATGCAGAAAAATAGGAAAATATGCGTAGGCATTCAAATAAAAGAAAGACTCAATCAAACATCTGAGAAAAAATATGTACTCATTTACAAGAATGTGCCAAAAGAAGTACAAAACAAGGAAAGAAAAAGCTAAGCTAGAGCATCACTAGAATCAGGAGGAAGAGAAGTATCCATATCCCCGGGAGCATTAGGTGGTGCCACCGATGGCTCAATATCTTCTCCAACTGGGTCTCCGGCATCATTGTCTTTTGATTCCTCTTCAGTATCAGAAATATCAGAACCAGAATCAGAAGAACCGGGAGCCTCAGATCGCGTCAGGAGTCCATTCTTTGCAGCCAACTCAAGCTCGCGTGCCTTAGCAATTTCCGCATCAATATCAATAATACCAGCTTTGGCTACTTTCAAGGTTTTTCTCCTCATGCTGTACATGGCATAAGTTTTTTCAACAATGAGGGAAGCCTCTCGGCACCTGAGTTCTTCTTTGAGCTGAGTGATCTCGGCCAAAAGATTGTCCCGGGCGGACCTAGCAGATCAAAGACTGACATCGAGATCATGGACAGTTGAACTATAAAGCTTGTTGTGCTCGATAGTTTTCTTATACTTCTCCTCCAACCGGGCATGACTCACCCCCGTGGCAGCAAGTTCTTCGGCCTTAGAATTCAAGGCTGCTTCTAAATTAGTTATCCTTTCAGCAGTAGTAACCTCACGATCATTGGCATCAAGAATGGCATTTTGGACCTTAGCCCATTTAGACTTGACTTCATCAAAGACGACCCTCAGCGGCCCGACTTCCTGGATGAGGGTTACCACTTCTTGCTCACTTTTCTTCAAATGGGTTTCCAAAAGATCGGCCTCAGTGGCCCTGGTTTCCAGTTCCGAGAGGCGAAGAACAGTCCGGTCTCGTTCTGCCAAAAGTTGATCCCGTTCAGAAGAGAGTTCCTCCTTCTCACGAATTAACCTTTGTAGGCCCTCAAAAGCAAGAAAATCGGCCTACGAGATAAAAGAGGTAAAGCTTAAAATGCACTCATTCGGAAGTTAAACAAAATAGCGGAGAAAGAAAGAAGCGTACTGTTGCAGCATTATGCATGGCATTATTCAACAAACACTCTCCCGAGAGTATCTAAATCTTTTGTCAATCCTTCTCTGAAGCCAAGGGCTTTAGATAATTTGCAAGCTCGACCGGCCGGGAAAGAAGGTTGCATCCGGTAGAGACCGAGAGGGTAACATTCCTCCTCCTCTGAGGATCTTCAGAAGGGGCAGCATAATTTTGCCCAAATTCCCATGAACAGGATATTGGGGAAGAGGAATGCCTTCAGCATGGTCAGGTGCGGCCGATGGAGGTGATATTGTTGGTGGAAGGGTGGATGAAGATGGAAATGATGTAGCAGCAGCTGGTGGTGAAGAAGGGGGTGATAAAGCTGGTAAGGGAGAAGAACGGGAAACATCTACATCGAAGGTCAGCACTGGTCATTGGGTGCTCACCAACCAAGGACGGCAAGGACCCGGTACTCTACCTCGCAGTACCGGGCACAATAATTAGGGCCCGAGAACGGGAGTTGGCATTTTCCACCAAATCAAACTCTCCCTAAAGTGCCGAGGCATCATCCTCAGTGGGTGTGACTGCATCAACAGGTTGAGCATCCTGTTGAGAGGATAAGGATCATTGTCTTCTATGAAGAGAAGCTCCCTCATCACTAGCTTCTTCATCGTTAATCACTACGGTGTCTATGACCGGCCCGGAGGGAGGATCGGCCAATGTCGCCACTTAGGATGATTCGGGGGCATCAACCTTTGCCCTCTTATTCTTCTCCCCGTACACAGAGGATGCCTTCTTTTTGGTTGCTTGTTCTCTGGTCGGGACTCTGTGAAGAAATATTTGTGCCCGGAGTAGATCTGGAGGTACCCATTCGAGCAAGCGCCTCCTGGAGCAACCTCGCCGCATCAGCAGGGTCAGCCAAAACATCCTCTTCGGGGATCTCGACTAAGCCCGGGGGTAGACCTAATTTGACAAACAAGTCAGGAAATTTAGCCAAAATCCACATATACAAAACTGAAGCATAGCAAATTATAGTTACCATGATTTTTGGCCTTCACCCGTATTTAATGGACAATTCTTTCCACAAGCGGATTTTGGGCGTGGTGATGTCCAAGATCTTTTGAACCCACCGGTCCAAGCCTTCTACCACCGGTGGGGCCCATCAGGTCGCTATAACATACAGAAGTTCAAAGATCAATACAAGCGTAAAAAAAGTATTTAGGATGGGAGAACGTATTGAAAGAAACTCACGGGAACGGTTCGAAGCAACCGAAAAGGATGAGGCCGTTGTTGGAATAATGTCACCGGAGGCAACTGCAACAAACCATTCCATCCACCCTCGGCATTGTCATCATCCATGTTGGAAATCAAAGCATGGTGACCATGCTTGCAAAGATTTATCATCCCCCCGCGGAAGATCTTGGGGGACTACAGATTCATCATATGAGCCAGGGTCATCTCTTCTCTGGTTTCAAAGCACAGGCGCCGATGGTAGGAAACCGTCCTCTACACGTAGGGTATTACCTATGCCAAACATACCTGGTAGCAAAGGCAAAATTCCTCTATCACGGAATCAAGCTCCCCACTCAAAGAGAACATACCCAAGGTAAAAGGGTACGTGTAAAAATATGTGAAACCCTCTCTGGGAAGGGTCACTCGCTCTGATAGGTCGGGAGCGACGATGTCCAAATTCGAGCAGTAGTAGTCTTCCTTCATAGTAGGGATACTGGAAGGACGAATGGAAAATGGATACCTACTAACCGACCATGTACGTGGGTTATTAGTGGGATATTTCTCCTCCAAATCCTTCAAAGTACTGAGCCTTTTGGGGATTATTGAACTTACTGTTGGGGGAGCAGAATCTTCGTTTTTGTTCTTATTTTTCAAAGAACTAGAACGTTTAGATGAAGAAGCCATTAGAATAGGAGAAGAAGAAATTCTGTGTTTGGAAAAAATAAAAGAAGAGATGAAGAGCAAGAATGCAGGTTGGAAGTTCAAGCAACTGGTAAGACCTAAAGGAAAATGGAGTTGATACGTATAGGTAAAGTTTTGGGCGACTAAAATACTTGGCTCTAATTACCTCGATAACCGGTAGAAGGCGTGCTAAATCATTGGAGGACACGTGTTCTAGGCATTAAATATGGGGAGAGGCATCCAATCAACCATCAGTAACCTACAAAAGGGATTATAGTAATTCCCGCCAAAAGAGGATTCTTACCAACTTCCCGGTAACACAAAGTTGTGTCACAGAAAAGCAGGGGGACTATATGTATTGGGTAAAATACATTATGCTACGTGGTCACCTAAGAAGGGGACACGAGGAATCAAAACCGAGAGGATAGAAAACTGGGCATAACTACCTTGTGTGTCACCGAGAAAGGCAAGTTCGTAAAGGTATTAAGCGTGCTGCGCCCGATGGCATTTAATGAAGAATATTCCACAGCATTAAAGATTAACGGCTCATTAAAGAAATCTGAGCATTTATGTTTGCCGTTAAGTTTCCATTATCGCATTTTAATAATTGTCATTAGTGGTGGACCTGACCATTACGCCTACTGAGCTATAAATAATAGGCTCAACTATCATTGTAAGACAGGATTTTCTGAGCATCAAAGAACATATTCTAATACAGCATCTCAATACTATTTTCTCTCCCTAGCTTGTTGTTCTTAGCATTATCATGCCCGAAAACCCTGTTTCAAGGCTCTCCAAATCTATCATTTTTTCTACATTAGAGCTAAGTATCTTGTACGAAAATTGATTAATTCATTATCTTTTGGGATCAAATTGATTCATTTGTCTAGAAACCACAAACAAATTCAACTGTATCATATTTCGGGTAAACAATAGGTATGCTGACTCCTTATCGAAGATTACGCATGATTCTGCCGAGACGAACAACCCGATCCCATAAGAGTAATTGTATAATATTTTATCGTGGTCATACGACCCGATCCCATAATGATAGTGTATACTATCGAGGTCGTACGGTACGATCCATAGATGCATCTCATAATACTACCGAGTTGAACGACCTGATCCGTAATGGTACTGCTGAGACGCTCAGCTCGATCCCATATGAATAGTGAATCTTTGACGGGTCACTGGCCCCACTCACGAATATATGTGTGAGTTATAAAATTTAAGAAACTTTCAGACAAATACGTACAACGCGAAAATAAAAGTATAATTTTCGTGACTAATCAAGTAGCGTGTCAAGTATCTAAAATAGCAAAGTTCGATATTCTACGCAAGTCTAGTCATAAGCAAAAATAAAACTCAAAGCATCTAAACAGGCAAGAATAACTCAAGTAATACAATTAAAACATGATGTGAGTTTAAGTCTATCCGGACGTAATCAAGAATCTAGCATACGCACGGACACTCGTCACCTCATACGTGCATAGCTCCCATAACACGTAGCATGTAACAAATATAGCACCTACGGGGTAAATTTCCTCTTACAAGGTTAGACATGAGACTTACCTCATTCTGAGATCCGATAACCAGCTCCAATGTCTCTCTACCACCTCAAAGCCAATACCAAACGATTCGAAACTAGTCAAAGAACGTGCAAACCAATCAAAATATACTAAAAGACTCGTAGTTTAACAATTAGAAATAATTCACAACTCCACACGAAAAGTCAACCTCCTGGCCCACTGTCACGCCCCAAACCTGAAGGGACGTGGCCGGCACCCGGTCCCATATTCGACCCGAGCGTACCACTCTGTNAGGGATACTGGAAGGACGAATGGAAAATGGATACCTACTAACCGACCATGTACGTGGGTTATTAGTGGGATATTTCTCCTCCAAATCCTTCAAAGTACTGAGCCTTTTGGGGATTATTGAACTTACTGTTGGGGGAGCAGAATCTTCGTTTTTGTTCTTATTTTTCAAAGAACTAGAACGTTTAGATGAAGAAGCCATTAGAATAGGAGAAGAAGAAATTCTGTGTTTGGAAAAAATAAAAGAAGAGATGAAGAGCAAGAATGCAGGTTGGAAGTTCAAGCAACTGGTAAGACCTAAAGGAAAATGGAGTTGATACGTATAGGTAAAGTTTTGGGCGACTAAAATACTTGGCTCTAATTACCTCGATAACCGGTAGAAGGCGTGCTAAATCATTGGAGGACACGTGTTCTAGGCATTAAATATGGGGAGAGGCATCCAATCAACCATCAGTAACCTACAAAAGGGATTATAGTAATTCCCGCCAAAAGAGGATTCTTACCAACTTCCCGGTAACACAAAGTTGTGTCACAGAAAAGCAGGGGGACTATATGTATTGGGTAAAATACATTATGCTACGTGGTCACCTAAGAAGGGGACACGAGGAATCAAAACCGAGAGGATAGAAAACTGGGCATAACTACCTTGTGTGTCACCGAGAAAGGCAAGTTCGTAAAGGTATTAAGCGTGCTGCGCCCGATGGCATTTAATGAAGAATATTCCACAGCATTAAAGATTAACGGCTCATTAAAGAAATCTGAGCATTTATGTTTGCCGTTAAGTTTCCATTATCGCATTTTAATAATTGTCATTAGTGGTGGACCTGACCATTACGCCTACTGAGCTATAAATAATAGGCTCAACTATCATTGTAAGACAGGATTTTCTGAGCATCAAAGAACATATTCTAATACAGCATCTCAATACTATTTTCTCTCCCTAGCTTGTTGTTCTTAGCATTATCATGCCCGAAAACCCTGTTTCAAGGCTCTCCAAATCTATCATTTTTTCTACATTAGAGCTAAGTATCTTGTACGAAAATTGATTAATTCATTATCTTTTGGGATCAAATTGATTCATTTGTCTAGAAACCACAAACAAATTCAACTGTATCATATTTCGGGTAAACAATAGGTATGCTGACTCCTTATCGAAGATTACGCATGATTCTGCCGAGACGAACAACCCGATCCCATAAGAGTAATTGTATAATATTTTATCGTGGTCATACGACCCGATCCCATAATGATAGTGTATACTATCGAGGTCGTACGGTACGATCCATAGATGCATCTCATAATACTACCGAGTTGAACGACCTGATCCGTAATGGTACTGCTGAGACGCTCAGCTCGATCCCATATGAATAGTGAATCTTTGACGGGTCACTGGCCCCACTCACGAATATATGTGTGAGTTATAAAATTTAAGAAACTTTCAGACAAATACGTACAACGCGAAAATAAAAGTATAATTTTCGTGACTAATCAAGTAGCGTGTCAAGTATCTAAAATAGCAAAGTTCGATATTCTACGCAAGTCTAGTCATAAGCAAAAATAAAACTCAAAGCATCTAAACAGGCAAGAATAACTCAAGTAATACAATTAAAACATGATGTGAGTTTAAGTCTATCCGGACGTAATCAAGAATCTAGCATACGCACGGACACTCGTCACCTCATACGTGCATAGCTCCCATAACACGTAGCATGTAACAAATATAGCACCTACGGGGTAAATTTCCTCTTACAAGGTTAGACATGAGACTTACCTCATTCTGAGATCCGATAACCAGCTCCAATGTCTCTCTACCACCTCAAAGCCAATACCAAACGATTCGAAACTAGTCAAAGAACGTGCAAACCAATCAAAATATACTAAAAGACTCGTAGTTTAACAATTAGAAATAATTCACAACTCCACACGAAAAGTCAACCTCCTGGCCCACTGTCACGCCCCAAACCTGAAGGGACGTGGCCGGCACCCGGTCCCATATTCGACCCGAGCGT